>JAQJVL010000006.1:7244605-7475293 GCA_035578905.1 Stictocephala bisonia
TAACTTCACCTAAAGTTCAATATTATAACTGTACGTTAGTCCAAAGTTGATCTCTACAAATGTAGTTTGGTTCTAAGTTAAGTGATGTATCCATAACTTCACCTAAAGTTCAATTTTATAACTGTACGTTAGTCCAAAGTTGATCTCTACAAATGTAGTTTGGTTCTAAGTTAAGTGATGTATCCATAACTTCACCTAAAGTTCAATATTATAACTGTACGTTAGTCCAAAGTTGATCTCTACAAATGTAGTTTGGTTCTAAGTTAAGTGATGTATCCATAACTTCACCTAAAGTTCAATTTTATAACTGTACGTTAGTCCAAAGTTGATCTCTACAAATGTAGTTTGGTTCAAAGTTAAGTGATGTATCCATAACTTCACCTAAAGTTCAATTTTATAACTGTACGTTAGTCCAAAGTTGATCTCTACAAATGTAGTTTGGTTCAAAGTTAAGTGATGTATCCATAACTTCACCTAAAGTTCAATTTTATAACTGTACGTTAGTCCAAAGTTGATCTCTACAAATGTAGTTTGGTTCAAAGTTAAGTGATGTATCCATAACTTCACCTAAAGTTCAATTTTATAACTGTACGTTAGTCCAAAGTTGATCTCTACAAATGTAGTTTGGTTCAAAGTTAAGTGATGTATCCATAACTTCACCTAAAGTTCAATTTTATAACTGTACGTTAGTCCAAAGTTGATCTCTACAAATGTAGTTTGGTTCAAAGTTAAGTGATGTATCCATAACTTCACCTAAAGTTCAATTTTATAACTGTACGTTAGTCCAAAGTTGATCTCTACAAATGTAGTTTGGTTCAAAGTTAAGTGATGTATCCATAACTTCACCTAAAGTTCAATTTTATAACTGTACGTTAGTCCAAAGTTGATCTCTACAAATGTAGTTTGGTTCAAAGTTAAGTGATGTATCCATAACTTCACCTAAAGTTCAATTTTATAACTGTACGTTAGTCCAAAGTTGATCTCTACAAATGTAGTTTGGTTCAAAGTTAAGTGATGTATCCATAACTTCACCTAAAGTTCAATTTTATAACTGTACGTTAGTCCAAAGTTGATCTCTACAAATGTAGTTTGGTTCAAAGTTAAGTGATGTATCCATAACTTCACCTAAAGTTCAATTTTATAACTGTACGTTAGTCCAAAGTTGATCTCTACAAATGTAGTTTGGTTCAAAGTTAAGTGATGTATCCATAACTTCACCTAAAGTTCAATTTTATAACTGTACGTTAGTCCAAAGTTGATCTCTACAAATGTAGTTTGGTTCAAAGTTAAGTGATGTATCCATGTACTTGTCTCCTAAAGTTGAATCTCTACAAATGTACGTTGGTTCAAAGTTGTCTACAATGTATTTGGTTCAAGTTCAGTGTTATTACGTAAGTTGGTCCAAAGTTGACCTTACAAATGTAGTTGGTCCAAAGTTGATCTGTACCATAACTTACCTAAAGTTGATCTTAAATGTACGTTGGTCCAAAGTTGATCTCTACAAATGTACGTTGGTCCAAAGTTGATTTCTACAAATGTACGTTGGTCCAAAGTTGATCTCTACAAATGTACGTTGGTTCAAAGTTAAGTGATTTATCAATCATTTTGTTCAAAGTTCAGTGTTATGACTGTAAGTTGGTCCTGAGTTGACCGCTATAAATGTAGTTTGGTTCAAAGTTAAGTGATGTATCCATAACTTCACCTAAAGTTCAATTTTATAACTGTACGTTGGTCCAAAGTTGATTTCTACAAATGTACGTTGGTTCTAAGTTAAGTGATGTATCCATAACTTCACCTAAAGTTCAATTTTATAACTGTACGTTAGTCCAAAGTTGATCTCTACAAATGTAGTTTGGTTCTAAGTTAAGTGATGTATCCATAACTTCACCTAAAGTTCAATTTTATAACTGTACGTTAGTCCAAAGTTGATCTCTACAAATGTAGTTTGGTTCAAAGTTAAGTGATGTATCCATAACTTCACCTAAAGTTCAATATTATAACTGTACGTTAGTCCAAAGTTGATCTCTACAAATGTAGTTTGGTTCTAAGTTAAGTGATGTATCCATAACTTCACCTAAAGTTCAATTTTATAACTGTACGTTAGTCCAAAGTTGATCTCTACAAATGTAGTTTGGTTCTAAGTTAAGTGATGTATCCATAACTTCACCTAAAGTTCAATTTTATAACTGTACGTTAGTCCAAAGTTGATCTCTACAAATGTAGTTTGGTTCTAAGTTAAGTGATGTATCCATAACTTCACCTAAAGTTCAATATTATAACTGTACGTTAGTCCAAAGTTGATCTCTACAAATGTAGTTTGGTTCTAAGTTAAGTGATGTATCCATAACTTCACCTAAAGTTCAATTTTATAACTGTACGTTAGTCCAAAGTTGATCTCTACAAATGTAGTTTGGTTCTAAGTTAAGTGATGTATCCATAACTTCACCTAAAGTTCAATTTTATAACTGTACGTTAGTCCAAAGTTGATCTCTACAAATGTAGTTTGGTTCTAAGTTAAGTGATGTATCCATAACTTCACCTAAAGTTCAATTTTATAACTGTACGTTAGTCCAAAGTTGATCTCTACAAATGTAGTTTGGTTCTAAGTTAAGTGATGTATCCATAACTTCACCTAAAGTTCAATTTTATAACTGTACGTTAGTCCAAAGTTGATCTCTACAAATGTAGTTTGGTTCAAAGTTAAGTGATGTATCCATAACTTCACCTAAAGTTCAATTTTATAACTGTACGTTAGTCCAAAGTTGATCTCTACAAATGTAGTTTGGTTCAAAGTTAAGTGATTTATCAATAATTTTGTTCAAAACCTCAATCTTATTTCTAATAAATAAGAGTCAATAGGCCATGCATTGATCTCTCAGCCTTTAATGATCAGCTCTAAAATAAATTAATTATCTTAGGCGACCTAAAATAATATTGATTAAAATTATAAATAATTTATTGGAGTATACTGGAAACAAAATAAAACCTCTGTAACTGAAATGATTAGGGGAATGTTGTCAAGCAAGGAACATCAAATGAATTGAATGGAGGCTGGAAGCAACTAGTTTGAACTGACTCACCATGAAGCTGCGCCAGCGACTGAAGAGCATTTGTGTTGCAGTTGATGAACCCTGGAACAAAACAAACGGAGTTAACCCAAGGCTAAATACAACGAGGAACGAATAATAGTAGAAACAAGATTCTTCTAAGAAATATAAGAATATATCATACGTAAGAGAAAAATAAAATTAAGATTATGTACGTTCTTCATTTGTTATGTTATGCGCATTAAGATTATGTGCGAGTAGCGTTTGTTAAATTGAAAAATACCAGTGAATAGACACTGCGCGGGAAACGTATTGTATTGTAAATAAATCATAATACTATTTTGACACATTCAAACACACAATTACGTAAACTGTGTTGTTTGAGAAAAGGCTAAGTACCAGAGACGGCCATTTTTGAAAAACGAAGAAAATAAAGAATTCAGTTAGGACAATATAAATTAATCAAATTTGTTAAGTGGCTAAAAATGAGTTTGTTGGGTTCAAATCAACAATTGTTGAGCATAAAAAAAACATTATTTTTTTCACCCGAGTTGAATAAAAGTCATGAAATATGACGTACTGGAAATACCGTAGCATAAGAATTGCTTAAACTTATATTGCAGCGGACCAAGTCAGGATTTTAATGCGAGCTAATGACAGAGAAAGCTTCAACAAAAGGGTAATTACACCATAGAAAATCAATTCTGATGAATAAAAAACTTATTTAACGCTTGGGGGAATTATACGGCGGGGGGCGGCGCAGCGGGTAGTTTTACGTAACGATGGACTGTCTATGAACTCCACAATGGAGACTGACGACTGAACGAAGGAGTCGAGGATTTCCTCACAATAAAGTAGTGTGTTTCATAAGAGGAACATGAATCAGCAATAACAAAAATAATAATGAAGGTAGGTAATAATAATAACATGAACCTGTAAGCATAATGACAGTATAATTTCTTAACTATTAGAAGAATATGTAAATATAATGAAAGGTATAACAAAAGTCAAGATCACAATGAGTTTCTAAGGAAACATAGACAGTTCAGTAGAAACGTTGGTCTGATTGTTAAAAATGTCAAAACTGGTTTTTTTCATTATATTTTAAGATTACTCAGCCATATATTGTATTTTCTCTGTTAACTGATTTAATAGTGAGAACAGAAATCAAGTAATAATTAAAAAATATTTCGTAGGAGAATGGATTCTGATAAATGAAAACTATATAAAAAAAAACCTACGTAACGATAAGAAATTTAAGTTATCACGTATATTTGAATGCAAGTCACTGCTAGAAACCTAGGCACTCCTATTCACGGCAGAAAAAAATAAAATTAATAAATAACAGACTAAATATACTACGAGGAACACCCAAGATAAAATTAGGAATTCGGGTAAATTTATAAAGTAGTTAATCAGTTCTATAGAGCAATATGAAAACAAACAGGCCAATGCCTTACTTCTGAATGTAGTTAGTAAAATAAACTAAACTACCACAACCAAAATGTTGATAAGGCTATTTTCTTCATATCCAACCACATTGGCTGGGTTTATCAAGAACTGATACAACCGTCTTTATCAGTTTTATTTACAATAGATAGATAAATATTTGAAATACGAATCACTTAGTACGAGTGACGAGAACACCACAGAACAGGCACTCTTTCCAGTGCTAAAAAACATAGTAAAATATGACAAATTACACGCAAATTAGAAATAAACTTTGCATTTTTTTTTAGTTTATTTGTTAAAATAAAGCTTGGCCATGTTCAATATGTACGAGTTGAGTGTGCCTTGTCTTTCTGAAAAATGTTGGAAAAAGCATAGAAATTACGAAATTATTTATCTAGCCACATTATGTGTATTGTTTAGAATACGCGTAATGCCAGCACATGAAAGCTAAGTTTATTTAACGATTCTAAAGGAAATAGATTATATTTTAAAAGGATATGAGTAGCAAGTTGCTTATTTCCTCTGTTTAGTATTTGGTTTTGAAAGCCTACACAAATATTTTAATGTATCTCGATTTTCAATATTTAAACAATCTGAGTTTGTTTCAACAGTAAACTGCTATGCACTATATATATGTACATGCATACTTGAAACTTGTTGCCTTCAACATAACCTGTGACGCCGATAATTGCGTAAGTGCAAATATGCAATTATTGCACTTCCTTCAATTTCCGGACTGGGTTCTACAGGAGAACTTACATGACTACACTAGTCCAATATTTAGTACTAAAATATAAGTAATGTTATTTCAACACTCAAAATTTATAAATATTCTGTACTCTGTAAGTATAAAAATTCTATTCGTTTATAATGTATCTTCATCTGTTTTAAAATTATTATTAATAAAAATACTCCAGTTGCCTATGATAACATTTATATACGTAATAAGACTCGTAATACTACAAACACCATAACTTGTTATGGGGGTTATTTTCATAAATGTTGATAGGGTTATTTTCGTTTTATCTTCAACCACACTGGCTGTGTTTATCAAGAACTGATACAGCTGTGATTATCAGTTCTATTTACAATAGATAGATAAATATCTAAAATACGAATCACTTAGTGACGCAGTAATATGAGTCACGAGGTTGAATCGAATCTTATGTAGTCCCTACAATTATTTGAGCACTGCATTGTTGTTGGCTGATAACAAGATTATCAACTCTCTCGTGTATATGTGTAGCTGGACCTATACAAGTATATAAACCGTATACACCTTGATAAATATTCATTACTCATATACGAAGTGTTTCCAACTCACCCTACCAACAGTCAACCACTTCAAGACACAAATCATCAATGTCTCATTGTACTGTACTACCATGTGTTACAATGTTTAGTTATGGAATCAAAGAAAAGTTTAAAACAATTATTTTAACATATAACTTTCATAAAAGAATCCAAAAGATGTATTTATCGGAGATAACACACAATATAATGGGTTGAGATTATATCTGCAGAGATTTCCTACAACCATATTTCTTACAAAAGCGATAAAAACGGGTCATAAACCAACATTTATGGATTATAAAAATATGGTTTAACGCCCAGGCACCGTACTTTATTGTTACCTTGGACTCTTCGGGATACTAAAAGTCGTTGAAATTGATTGTAATACTTGTTCCACGTTTCGTCCGCCGTTAAATACGTCATTAATAACAAAGATGTTTACACTAACTTTCCTACTAGATTACTCTTACAACATTGACTTTAATACCAACGAAATTGTTAACCATCTACCATCTACTGCTGTTTGAAAAGTTATTTGTTGGCACTGGATTGTTCATGATTGGTAAATTAGTTGGAGATTCCCAACGGTACAAGTTGATTAAAGAAATAACACAACGTTTCGACAGGTATTACACTCTTCTTCTTTAAGTGTTATGAACTATCTTAGCATTCATAAAAAACTACTTTTTTTCAAATAACCCAATCATATTGATATGGGTTAATCGAAAAAATTAAATGAAGGCCGTCATTGATGATTGAGTAGGTGGGAGAACCGTCAACTTAGTTCGTTTGTGGGTGGGAGGTCTTCGACGACATACGAGTACATGTGTGAGTGAGTGGGAGGGCCGTAAACATTGTTCGTTTCTGAGTGGGAGGGCCATTGACGTCATTCATGAGTGAATGGATGACAGGGCCGTACACTTTGTTCGTTTGTGAGTGGGAGGACCGTCTACGTCATTCAAGCGTGAGTGTGTGGGAGGGCCGTAAAGTGTGTTCGTTAGTGGGTGGGAGGACTGTAAACTTTGCCCGTTTGTGGGCGGGAGGGCCATCAATGCGTTCATGAGTGAATGAGTGCCGCAAGTTTTGGCCGTTTGTGGGTGGGAGGGCCATCAACGCGTTCATGAGTGGGTGGGTGAGAGAGCCGTAAACTTGGTTCGTTTGAGAGAGGAGTGGAAGCCGTCAACTTTATTCGCATGTGGATGGGAAGGAGACCCACCAACAGGGCGTTAAGTCCATAAACGTCTCTCGTGTGTAGATGGGTGGGCGTAACGTTCTTCTCCCTTTTCTACGTCAATTCATTGTCAAGACGTGCATCAATAGAACCACAAGTGTAATTCGTAAGGAAATAATAAGACAAATGTACAGTATGTACTGAGAGAGCCATATTAGGTATCCTATATCAGTCTCTTTGAGGAAATCCCCTTGATAGCATCATACAAGCAAGTTGAGAATCACTACTGACACGTTCGTATCAACTGTAATACCACGTTTAACGTTATCAAAGCTTTAAAACATTACAGAAAAAGAACAATCATTTATAAAAAAAATTGAATAGGAATGAGTCTTGAATATTTTCAAGTGAGCTCTGCTTGTGTAAGTTCTTTGATCAGTGGAAATCAGTGTTTACCATACAATCAATCATAAATGTGAGGGATATTTTCATAATAATTACCTTCTTCATTTATCTTTTCAAAATTTGCGCTTATTTCATCAACAACAATCAGTAATTGGGCTTATTTGATCAACAACAATCAGAGATTATGGTTCAAACATGACGTACCAAGTTTATTGGCGCATTGCTCAACGTCGTAAACTGACGTTGAAACTTGAAAGATCCATTAGCTGCGAAATTACTTTGATGTGGGTCTACGTTTAAAAATCACCCATTAAGTATTTTACAACCAGCTAGCCTGTAATGTACCATTTACTACCTTTAGTGTGTTCATAATTCCGGGCATTGTTTATGCTGTTAGTATGATAAGGCGCTTATCTCTAGATAACACATAAAGGAGTTGGTGATAACACTGCACTACTGTAGCTGAAGGTGAATTACACAGTACATCACTCCCAGTTTACAAGTTGATACTACGACACACGTGTGCTGATAATGTACATCATTTATATTAGTGTATACGACTTAGCTATTCTTCTATGAAACAAAATCCTATCTTTTTTAAAAGCCCATTACAAAACCCTCAAGTTGATTCAAAACGCTAATGATAATTTATGAGGTTTAACTTTATGGCACAGGCAATATACAACCTTGTGGCACTGAGAAGTTGGTAGGTGTCTGGGACTGTTCTACAGTGATAAGGCTGTAATAGCAATGAATACATATTTGTTGGAGGTGAAAAGAGACAGGGAAATAGTCAGACTTCCTGTAGCAGACCAACTACTGTCGGCGCAAAAATTATGTGCTCCTGTGTTTGAAGGTTGTTTTCTAAAGAACTATAAGGCCTACGAAAAATCTAATCACACCATTGTTTTCATCGTGAAAGTGTGCGTTATGCCATATGCATTTTTAATTTTATCACAAGTTTTAATTATTGTTATCACAGTTGGAACAAAAAAGTACCAAATTTTAACTAGTTCACTATACATAACATTCACACCACTATTACTCAAAAACCCGTTAATGTATCGCATTTATATTCTAATAAATGGTTGATAGAAAGGTTTACTATAAGGTTACAACATTTTATAATTTTAACTTTTCGAGAAACAAATTTGCTATCAATTTCCTAAACAATTGTTTTCTTGGCTTCTAGAGGTCGTAAAATGAATTACTTGGCCTTTTTATAATCCTTATGACGTGTATAGTTACGATAAATTACTGTCACATTTGTGAGTAAATGCAGTGATTTTATATTGATTTGAATCAATTTTTATTTATCAATTAAAAGTCATTATTAAGTAAATTTAATCAATTTTAAATCACCGCATTTACTTACATATACGAAAAGAATTTATCGTAACTATACACGTCATAAGGATCATAACAAGACCTAACAAGGACCCATAAGGATAATCATAACAAGAATTAATATTACGATCTCTAGAAATCAAGAAAAAAAGTTTCAGGTAATTGATGAGAACTTTTTTCCTGACAAGATAAAATTCAAAAATAATACAATCATAGGAAACATTCTTATTAATCACATATTGAAATATAAATGCGCTACATGAACGGGACTTTTAGTAATAATGGTTTAAATTTTATGTACCGTGAAAACTAGTTGAAAGTCCGGTACATTTTTTGTTCCAACTAAGATAATTATTATTAGAAAATATAATAAAATGTTTAAATTCATCTGTAATAACGCACAATTAAACAAGGGAAAAATTGTATGATTGAAGTTTTCATAAGCCTGTTAGTTCCGTAGAAAACAACCCTCAAACTGGAGTGCTCTGCGCCGACGGTAGTTTAGTTAGCGCGGTTGTTGCCGAAGCGCAGCGCTGGCTAAGATTTTCTGCTATATAACACATACAGAACTACTCTCCCAAGCTAATGCCCCTTCTTTGCATATTTCTTTCTGACTCATTCTCATGACAATTTGAAATCTTCCCCCTCCCTCCAGTCGGCTGCACTGCCCTCTCGGTCATTGTCCGTCTCACTCTGACTTGCCGCACAACACACTCTACATAGCGGCTGCCGTGCAATGACCGCAAGATTATAAAAAAGTGGTTTAATTTTGTAACATTAGCTTTTCGATCCTTATAAATGTGTCTTCAATGTTGATAGTTAATGTGAAACAGGTCAGAATGTTTTCGTATGGTGCTTACACGTTACACATGTAAATGGAAAGTAAGATAAGCATGTGAACCTTGAAGACTACCTTCATTGCACAATGGTTTTCGTACAGTGCTTACACGTTACACATGTAAATGGAAAGTAAGATAAGCATGTGAACCTTGAAGACTACCTTCATTGCACAATGGTTTTCGTATAGTGCTTACACGTTACACATGTAAATGGAAAGTAAGATAAGCATGTGAACCTTGAAGACTACTTTCATTGCACAATGGTTTTCGTATAGTGCTTACACGTTACACATGTAAATGGAAAGTAAGATAAGCATGTGAACCTTGAAGACTACCTTCATTGCACAATGGTTTTCGTATAGTGCTTACATGTTACACATGTAAATGGAAAGTAAGACAAGCATGTGAACCTTGAAGACTACCTTCATTGCACAATGGTTTTCGTATAGTGCTTACACGTTACACATGTAAATGGAAAGTAAGACAAGCATGTGAACATTGAAGACTACCTTCATTGCACAATGGTTTTCCAATTACAACTCATATAGTTGTGTTCAGGTTTTGAAAAGTTTATAAATACGAAATAATTTTGTACAGTAATGTTATTGATTCTTTCAAATCAGAATACAGAGACAGCAAAATCTAGCGATTTCTCCAGCGAGCACAAAATAGATGTTTTCTATTCTAAACTCGCCGATATCTACTCACCCAACGGAAATTGAACCGGAAAAGCAATATCGATTCCTCTCTCCAAGTGGAAGCCCAAGTAATATTGGCTGTGAGGCGGTGGGCTAACACAGTCTCGGCCAGTTATCAAATAAATTTAAATTCATATCGTAATTGTATCCCATTTAATGTAAGTCATTCTTATGACGCACGTAAAACATAAATTTATGTATTAGCATTGTGTACTTTAAGTTTATTATGGTCTATATGTATTTTTATTATAAATACTAAATTTTACTGAAGCAAATTTACGTAATTCTTTCCAGCTTTCAATGCGTAATTTTCTCCTTATAAGTAAAGAATTGAATTCGTACTAGTTAATTTCAAACTGAATTTAAATGCTATCATCATACACAATTTTTTATGGTAAATAATGTTGTAACCAAAAATGTATAATAAATTACTTCAAACAGAAACATTATATACAAACTGATATTTGATAATAACGTAATAATAAAATGGAATATTGACCTAAACTGCAAACATCTAAATTTCGAGTTATGTTGCTTCTTACTCGAAGAATACATAAACAAAATTAAAAACCCCATTAATTCTTTATTTGCAATTAAATGTGTAGACATCCATTCTTGATTGAGGGGGAAAATTAGATTGAGCTACAATAGACATGTCTCAGCAAAGATAAACAAGTGCCAAATGGGCTTTTAATAACTGATTTAATCAAAATGGTCGATGGCGGGAGCCTAACCTCCTCAGCGCGGAAGAGCGTGGGGTAATAAAAACTACGTAAAACAATGTTTATGGATTATAAAGCGGCGTTTTAGAGTGGAACACTCCAACAAAATTGCTGAGTCTTTCAGGCGCTTAAGTACACTCCTCAGAGGAGAAGCTAGTGGCACAGCCTTTCAGGCGTTTTACTACACTCCTCAGAAGAGAAGCTAGTGGCAGAGCCTTTCAGGCGTTTACTTCACTCCTCAGAAGAGAAACTAGTGGCAGTGTCTTTCAGGCGTTTACTTCACTCCTCAGAGGAGAAGCTAGTGGCACAGCCTTTCAGGCGTTTTACTACACTTCTCAGAGGAGAAGCTAGTGGCAGTGTCTTTCAGGCGTTTACTTCACTCCTCAGAGGAGAAGCTAGTGGCAGTATCTTTCAGGCGTTTACTTCACTCCTCAGAAGAGAAGCTAGTGGCAGTGTCTTTCAGGCGTTTACTTCACTCCTCAGAGGAGAAGCTAGTGGCAGTATCTTTCAGGCGTTTACTTCACTCCTCAGAGGAGAAGCTAGTGGCAGTATCTTTCAGGCGTTTACTTCACTCCTCAGAGGAGAAGCTAGTGGCAGTATCTTTCAGGCGTTTACTTCACTCCTCAGAGGAGAAGCTAGTGGCAGTATCTTTCAGGCGTTTACTTCACTCCTCAGAGGAGAAGCTAGTGGCAGTATCTTTCAGGCGTTTACTTCACTCCTCAGAGGAGAAGCTAGTGGCAGTATCTTTCAGGCGTTTACTTCACTCCTCAGAAGAGAAGCTAGTGGCAGTGTCTTTCAGGCGTTTACTTCACTCCTCAGAGGAGAAGCTAGTGGCAGTGTCTTTCAGGCGTTTACTTCACTCCTCAGAGGAGAAGCTAGTGGCAGTATCTTTCAGGCGTTTACTTCACTCCTCAGAGGAGAAGCTAGTGGCACAGCCTTTCAGGCGTTTTACTACACTTCTCAGAGGAGAAGCTAGTGGCAGTGTCTTTCAGGCGTTTACTTCACTCCTCAGAGGAGAAGCTAGTGGCAGTATCTTTCAGGCGTTTACTTCACTCCTCAGAAGAGAAGCTAGTGGCAGTGTCTTTCAGGCGTTTACTTCACTCCTCAGAAGAGAAGCTAGTGGCAGTGTCTTTCAGGCGTTTACTTCACTCCTCAGAAGAGAAGCTAGTGGCAGTGTCTTTCAGGCGTTTACTTCACTCCTCAGAAGAGAAGCTAGTGGCAGTGCCTTTCAGGCGTTTACTTCACTCCTCAGAAGAGAAGCTAGTGGCAGAGCCTTTTCTAATTCTAATTACTGTATCTAGGACAATCCTCAGAGTAACACCGTACATTGCCCGTGATGACAGTCTGTTTTCTTGAGCCTCCCATCATACATAGTAATTTGGAGGCACATGTTGCCCGATACTCTGTTACTTGTATCTCTGACCTTTTTGGGTAATGTGATAACAGCTAAAGCAAGATATGCATTTTCACACTAGGTCTGTGGTTTGCAAGAATTTGCCTTATTGGCATGTTTAAACATTAACTCAACGTAAATTTATATAGCTAGTAGTTTCAACAGATCGTGCTCAAATGTTACTTAGTACTAGGGTTGCCATACGTCCGTATTTTGTAAGGACGGCTTGTATTCTTCGTTCTATTAGTATTATAAATATATATATTTAATATGGTAAAAAAGACATATACGTATTACAACTTCTCACAATCATCAATCGACAATCGTGAGAAGTTGTATGATGACTCACATACTATAAACTATTATACTACCATACACCTCCCTCCCTTAAAAAAATAAATTTTTCAACCTTGAACTTGGCCGAAATTAAGTGTGGACTGCTGGAGTTTGCTCTTTCTCTGCCCGGTACTTCAGCACCAGTTGAACAAGTTTTTCAATTAATTATGACAAATGTCTGGACACCCGATCCGATGAGTTTGTCAGTGAAGAAGGTCAAAGGTATTCTGAGCATCAAAAGCGACATATCAAGTACTGAATTTTTTAAGTCATTAAAATTAATAGTTCTTTACTTAGAAAGATAATACAAAAAAGTAATACCTTTAGAAAAATATTACTAGTTTCTGTCCTCAGCCAGTACAAGTGATGCTTAAACATTTTCTAGGCGATTCAAGAGAATTTATCGAGTTCTGCCATCTTAACTTAAACTTAATGAATGACTTTTTAAAGCAAAAATAATGTTTGTTTGTATAGTATTGCTCTGAAATATTAAATTAAAATATAGTTGTAATATTGCCATTATAAATCACAAAATCGTTAATATTAAGTTACCAATTTTAAAACCCAAATCAAACATCCGAAAATGCATAAAAGACCATTTTCAGCCCCCCCCCCTCCCCATCAGACACCCAAGTGTACATGGGGGTGTCCGTATTTTAATGAAAATTTATGTCAACCAGACTTAGTACCTAACTTGCAATTAAACAAAAATTATATATATAAGTCAAATTAAATCAGTAGGAAAAACTCTGAACAAATGCATACTTAGAAATAATACCTGTTCACGATAAGGAGTGTGATAACTGTTGAAACGTTGTCTTATTTGGCAAACACTCGAAGCATTAAAGAAATCTACAACTAAACTCTTAGCACATATCAAATGAGTATTTTACCAAATATCTTAGTAAATTGTAGATATACTGAGAGTTCCTTTTGAGAAAAACGTACAGAAACCAGTAAATTAAATAAGTAGATTTAGAGCCAAATTTGCAAAACGGATTGATCACAAGGACACAAATAACTAGCTCAGTTAGAGTACAAGACGAAAACACCAATTACGTTGTTCCAAAACTTCTTAAAGATAAAATTAGACTTGGACACTAACATTGAGGTGGAAAGTTCATCGGCCAGCCTCCATCTCCCAACGACAGCCAACATAAATATTCAATCCATTCCCTCTCATATTTAAGACATGAGTGGCATTTTTTGTTCATTCTCGACACAGCACTATTGTATGAAACATCTGTTTCTTTATTCTCTACGTACCTTCTATTTGTTTGTTAAGTGACGTATCAATGTCATACACAAGACTATGGCAAAAACATGCTTTCTTATCTGAAATTCCAGGTTCGTGTATCCTGTACGGTACAGGTAATACCACTGTACGTGTATGGGTGGGCGGGTGGGTAATAACAATGTACGTGTATGGGTGGGTGGGTGGGTAATAACAATGTACGTGTATGGGTGGGCGGGTGGATCAATACCATTGTAGATGTATGGGTGAGCAGGTGGGTCAATACCATTGTAGATGTATGGGTGAGCAGGTGGGTCAATACCACTGTACGTTTATTGGTGGGTGGGTGGTACGCTGCACAGACATGTATAATCATATTACAACTAATATACATCTTTATAGATCTGAAGAAATATTTACTGCTTTTATCCTTGAGTGCTTTATATTTTTAAGTGTGTATAGATAAAAATATACAGCTGAGAAATATCATAATCAGTATAAAATCTAAGCACGAACAGTGGCGTATTTAGGGGGGGCTATAGGGGCTGTAGCCCGGGGCGGCAGAATTTAGGGGGCGGCAAAGGAGTTGGAAGTTACTAGGCATGTACTGGTTTTTGAGAATATTTGAAAATCAAGGGCGTCAATGTCAAGTACAAAGTACTGTTCTTTACAAAATATTATCAAGTTACGGCTGTCATCTAACTGTGTTACGAATGTATGTATAGAGCGAGAGCGGCAGAAGTTGTGTACTTTTGTTGATAAACAAAGGGCGGGGGGGGGCAGATAGCCGCTATATCCCCTAGGCGGCAAAACGTGAAATACGCCACTGGGGGGGGGGGGCGGTGGCAAATCTTCAAATACGCCTCTGAGCACGAAAATTGTAATACAACCTTATGAATATCCGCTATCCCACCACTTTTTAGATAAACACTCGATAACGACGATGTTATTTGTAGATCGGAGGCCGCTACTTGTCACTCCTATCATCTATCGACTTTCTCCCAACCCTTTCACTCAGGCAGAAGGAAGGTCCAGTATACAGTATTTTGGCCTTTGGCACTGCGCTGCTAATATCCATACTCACCGGTTACACGGGTTTCTTATTAATTATTGCTACAGCTCTAGTGTTTCGACCCGAACCACTTGCGGCCAAGTGTTATATGTTCCTGCGGAGGTTTCTCTGCCAATTTACTCTACGATCTACAAGAGGGGAATGTATATAAATTAGATCCTTGTTACTATTGTCAAACTGCTTTTTTCTCATACAAGGAAATTTTACTCTTAGAGCAAATGCGGAAATCAATTTTGCTGGTGACTGCAGTCAGTAGCAAGACTTAAGACATGTTTAGTTGAAATTTTGGGAGAAATCAAACCACCTTAAATTTTCGGGATGTAGTCTAGGCCCTATTGATTTTTTTATTATGTTGTGGTTTCCTGTTTGTAGAGGATTGTGTATTGTGTGCCTCTTCAATGTGTTCTAACCGCCAGAAAACTGGTAGTATAAGGTTTCGTTTAGTGACTATATGGAAAAGCCTTAGAAAGTAGCTTCAACAAAATATGTGACTTCCTCTCTGCTTTATGTGTAATGTTTCCTTATTTAGGTTTATTTTTATATGTTTTTATTTAGTCATCATACATTTTGTGATTTTCTTGTAATTTATTGTCCATAGCTTTTAAATACTAAAATAGTTTAGTTTTAAATTTGACGATGCTAATGCAGACTTTGTACTTTGTATAAATGCTTTGTTTCCTGGTAAATAAATGAATTTGAATTTGACAGTCATGGTTTTTGAAAGACCATATGTGAGAGGTCGTTTAACAGTCTTTTCCAGTGAAATATTTTGTTGCACTCGAGCCCTTAAACCTCCACCTGGTGTTGGCTTTGGAACTACTTCTAACCTCGTCGACTATCAGAAGAGCGGTTGTTGTTTGTTCGCTCGTCCCCAAACCATTTTGTGATTTGAACAGTCTTGGCACCGGACACTCTTTTTCACTCTTACCCACCAGGCAGCGCATTTATCACTAGCTAACACCTACGTTTTGCATTACTTCAATTGAAAACGTTTCCGGCTTACATTTTTTTAAACGAGTATTTTAAACATGTTTTCTAAGATAACCAAAGCAACAGTTAGTTGTATTTAAAAATGAATCAAGGGGTACAATTAAAATGTGATCTTCAGAGGGTACTAGACAATTAATTGTGCTCTTTTTCCAAAAAAGGTCAATTTTAAAATTGTATGTTCATAAATAAAAAAACCTGTAAGGTTTTTTTCTTGAAATTAAAATTGGCTTGATGGAGAATGAAAACCAATAGCACGGTAGGTACAGCAGACTCTTAAAGGATCCACAAATGGAAGAAAATAAGAGCACGTTTCTAAATTTAAAGGTTACTTATTTTCCTATAGTAAATAAGCGAGTTTTATTTTCATGCATTTAACAACAGCATCGAGATACTGATTATAATTTGACCAGAAACATGACATGTAATTTAAGGTTTCACTGTCTAAGTACAGGAAATCACTATTAATAGAACAATCAAATGACTATTTATCTACAGTTTGAATTGTAGAACTGTTGTCTAGATTTGAGTTAAAATTTGAAATAACTACAATTGTTGTAGTAGTAGTAAGCCAGGCTCAATTCAAACTGAAGGCATCGCTCATCTTTAATTTAGGTGGTACAGCTAAGCCTTGGATGAATAGTTGACGAAATTGTATGCCATAGGTTCGATGATCAGTCTTCTTAATACCGACATTGCGCCAGTAAATGGCAGTCATCAACGTGAACACTACTAGATAAGTCTGGGGTGTCCATGTTTGATGGTATGTCAATGTTCAATGTTGGCGATGGGCGTCTTGATAATGAATAATACAGTACAGTGGTACTGACCCACCCGCCCGCTCCTACACGTAAGTGGTACTGACCCACCCGCCCGCTCCTACACGTACAGTGGTACTGACCCATCCACCCGCCCACCCATACACGTACAGTAGTACTTATGGTTTGTTGTTAATGCATGTGCTAGATTTGCGAGTTCAGCATGAATTTAATAATGAATTTTACATTGAGTTCATGTTTAAGGATGTAAATCATACTCACGCCTTGATCCAAATCTCTATGGTTGATATAATTAGTGGTAGAAACAACTCTACATGTATAAATCATAAAAAATAATAATGCCCAAGTAAAAGATCGGTAGAGGCAATGTTGTATATTGACATTTTTCAGTTTTAAGAATAAAATTGTGTAAGAATAAAATTATATAGATCATGGTCTTATTGATTTTTTGGCTGAACATTTTTTCATAGCAGATTCATAGCTAATAAACAAGAATATGATAATTTTTCAGCGGAAAAGCCGTACAAATTACGGAAATGAGGAAAAACTATTTATTTTCTTGAATATTCCTTAAATATGGCGATGTGGTTTCTCAATTTATGCTGAATTTTCCCTGATCACGAATATCAACCGGTTTTCACAGTCGAACCATCATTAATTTATTTATTTAGTTTCAGAATTTTAACCTAGCATAAATAAGGGAGTTAATGTAAGACAGCTTGTACGAGTATGTTTGTACGCACCGTTGTAGGTTAGGTTAGGTTAGAGTCAATACATTTTGAGAAGGATCAGCTGATAACCACCGGCTGTTCATTTGTCATTTGGGCTATCAATTAATGACACTTTCTAAGGAATAGTCGGCCTTAGTTTGTAACAATGACTACATTCGCTCATCTACACTCATCACACTCATTCGAAATCCATATTCGCCCATATATTGACGATCGGCGTCTTAAGAATAAATAAAAATAAATAAATTTGTATGTATGGGATAGGTTATTTAATATTGACTATTGCGATACAATTCATGTACTTGTCTTCTATGCAATAAAAAAAAATTTGAATTTGAATTAACGGTAGCGCCAGAAATGTGCCGATTTTAGTAAGGTTACGTTCTGTTAGGCTAGGCTGGGTATTGATAGGTTATGTTAAGTTTGGCTGGTTATGTTAGGTATGGTTAGGTTAAATTAGGTTTGTTTAGGTTGTTAGGTTTTTTAAGGTTACGGCCATGTTAGGTTATGTTAGAGGTTAGGTAAACCTATGAACATCGAAGGGTTTTAACCACTTATGCTACAAACCGTTAATAATTTTAACTTAAAACCAAACCTAACATTACCTACACAAACCTAACATTACCTACACAAACCTAACATTACCTACACAAACCTAACATTACCTACACAAACCTAACATTACCTACACAAACCTAACATTACCTACACAAACCTAACATTACCTACACAAACCGAACTTAACCTAATCAAACCTAACCTATCAATACTCAACCTAGCCTTATCCTAACATAACGTAACCTTACTGAAATCGGCTTATTTCCGGCGCTAATGTGCTAAACAAAGCGTTTTGATTCGATTGTAAAAACGTAGTGGTATTCGTTATCAGAGGAAAATTCCGCAAAATTTGAGTACGCCAACCCACATCGTTATATTCAATAAAACAAATATTTTTCCGTTTTCCAAATTTTTGTAATTTGTCCAGCTTTTCCACTGAAAAAAAACTATCATTCTATTTCTTGACTATATATCTACTTTGAAAAAAAAAAAAAATGTTCAGGCGAAAAATCAACAAGGCCCCTGTTATTTATAATTACCTAACATTTATATCACTGCAAATTAACGGTGAATCAGACGGTTTTTACGAATTTGTTTTTATTAATGGAGGAAACAAAATAATCTTTTTAACATAAATATAGCTATAAAACAAAGATTAATTGGAACTTGTACATAAAACAAGCTGTGAACGTAGGTCTACTAATCAGTCCCTCTTAGCAAAGACTTGTTAATTAACTGTCGCCATAACGACATCACGTGACTTCAACGGCCACAATATACCAGCATAAATCGTAACTCTCAATCTTTATTGGCAAAATCCATTTGGTGTCCTCAGGCGGACGAAGTGCTGCACAATTCATGTAAACTGCTACGGCCGACGTGACAAACGGCGAGAGGCGGCGCACACGCACTCACGTACGTACACACGCCACCATACATCAACGTGTAGGCCTGTAACTACCCATTGGTGAGGGAATCGAGTAAAGTGGTCATTACTTCAAACGACTAGAATCCTTATTTAACTTATATAATTTGTGAATGCCGTGCTTTGTTAACGTAACTCCTCACTTATATCTTGGTGGGAGAAGTGGAACACTAACATAATGACGTGAGTTGCAGAGTCCATCAAAATATGTCTCAGATGGATGGGACAGCCGTCACAACAAACTCCTGTCTACACAGATAACATTGACAAAAACGAGATACTACGTCACACATTGTTTATAAAGTATAACTAAAAAGTTATGTTTCTACCACACGAATACCAACAAATCAAATTTATACAATAATAACCTATAAGCAACAAGAGGTCTGGTTTGTATTACGTTTTTCCTTATTTTTAATATTAACTTCTTAAATGAACTATTCTGTAATGTTACGACGGCAACTATATACAATAATAAGTGGTCGAGGACAGCTTGACGCGTGTGTGGTGCGGGCCATGGGGGCGTGGGTGGGGGGCAGTTAAAAATAAATCACGGCACGTCTCTGTACGGATATAGAAATAAAAAAAGACCTCCCGTGACTGGAGGGCTTCTTCTGTACAGACAGAGATCCCTCAAGTGTGTAGAACGAGTTGAAGGAGAAACCCCCTATTGGTAATTGTAGAACGTCAATCTTTCAATCCTTTTGAGTGAATCAACGATCAATCCAAATTTAGTATTTGTTTTTATTGTAAATTATTTTGGTCAGATTCCTTTACCTGCCCCCCCCCCCCACTTCAAATATTTTCCATAGAAATATATTAATGGAAAATGATCAAACATCTAACCTAACCTAAACTCGAGTGTGAGTCGGCGCGTGTGTAGTAAGAGGCATGAAGTTCAGTTATCGCAATCAGATAAGGATACGACACTGCTGATACTGATAGAAAGCCTCTTTCCTTACTAATAGCTGCACACCTTATATAGATAGCTCGACTGAATGGGCTTCTTATGTAAAGAGATGCTTCAGTGAAGAAAACCATTCAGCTATAGACCTACCGATAATTGTAGAATGTCAATATTACAATCCTTTGGACTGAATCAACGATCAATCCAAAACTTGCTAAAGTATTTGTTTTTATTATAAACTACTTTGGTCAAATTCCTTTTGTTATCCCCCACATTAATATATTTCCTATAGAAATATACTAATAGAAAATAATCAAATATCTAACCTAACCTAAATCAAGTAGGAGTCGGCACGCGTGTAGTAAAACAGAGGGGCATGAAATTCAGTTATCACAATCAGATAATATTGAGGCACTGCTGATACTGATAGTAGCCTTACGTCACATACAAATAGCTGAATACCTAAGATGGTTTGTTAGTAATTACTACAGAAAATAGTTTGACTTTGGAGAGAAAAATAAGGATTGGAAAATGTTGGACATACTATAGAACAAGAAGAAAAAAATAACAAGTTTCCTATAGTTTAAAAAATATTTTACTTTAATAAACATACTACTAAATTTTTTTTTTATATTGCATAGGTATAACATATAATCAATAGGCTTTCGATTGATATTGAAATATCTGTTGAAAATTAAAAAAATCTTGCATCGACAGTGGCACAGCAGAAACGGACTAATCAATTATGTGAACCGCGGCAACATACTGACGACGCTACGACCTCCAGGGGTCAAGTCATGAAGTGCAGGAGGAAAGTTGGGCCATGCTCCAACACAGGTAGCTGTGGCGTGACTCAGGCTTCAACAAACCGGTTGCACTGCAAGTCTGCTAAGTGAGCAATATTATCGTCTATATATTACTACGGTCAGCTAACTGGTGTGTTGTAATCTACAGATGAAGCATCGTTTTACCCGTGGAGATAAATAATTGTAAACATCGAATAATCAAAATTGAGTTGATGGAAATAAACATAGTGATAATTTTAAATTGCCATACTAAAATAGATGTAATCTTTCTAAGTTGGAATGTTTTATACATGAAGCTCGACAATTATTACTGTCAACAGTTTTACTGCCCAATCATCGTCACTCCCCCCTATCTCTCTATTAGTCCTAACTTTATTGGTACCTAGCGGCCATTTTCCACAGATATCTGGTTGTTTACCAGACCCCCTACAAACACTCGGATACAAATTGCTGTAGAACTTTAGAGAAAAGATTGCAGATACAGTCCCCTAGTTACGAGCGACTGTCGAAGGTTACTAATGATAGTAACTACAAGTAGAAATAATGAAATAACCATACTCACTGTGTTTAGTGGGAAAGCTGAAAGCATTGTGGGGGGAGGGAGGGAAGCTGAAGAATTTACAAAAAAGTGATTAAAGCAGCTAAGGCATACAACGTCAGTAAACAACTAAAAAGCTCTAGTAATTTATCAAAAACAACCTGGAAAATAATAAACAATAATATTAGAAAGGAAAAGCAAGGAGGTCCGAAAAAATTGCTGATAAACAACAATATAGTGAAAGATCCCTACGAAATTGCGGAGAAGTTAAATGAGTTTTTTGTAAATGTCGGAAAACGTTCTTCTTCTACCAACAACCGAGTCCCTGCAATGGATGTACAGGCATCCATGTGGTTGGCTCCTGTGGTGGAGGAGGAGGTGGCTGGAATGTTCAGGGACTTGAAGCCAAAGCATTCGACGGATACGTACGGTGTGTCTGCATGGCTCCTTAAACAGTGTTTTCATAATCTACTGAACCCATTAACCAAACTAGTTAACCTGTCATTTGAATCTGGTTATTTTCCAAGCTTGATGAAAAAAGCTAAGGTTATCCCTATTTTAAAAAAAGGAGAAACAAATTCTGTAAATAATTATAGACCCGTATCAATTCTCCCAATTTTTAGTAAGGTGTTTGTAAAATTGTTCCTACATGGACTTCTTTCATTTATTGATCAATTAAAAATCCTCAATAATGAACAATTTGGTTTTAGAAAAGGGAAAAGCACGATTGAGGCTGTAACTAAACTAGTTGATACGGTCATGGAAGCACTGGACAGAAGAGAATCTAGTCTTAGTGTTTTCTTGGACTTGTCCAAAGCCTTCGACTGTGTAAATCACAAAATTCTAATTTCAAAATTACACAATAGTGGTATACGGGAAATTCCACTCTCATGGCTGAAATCATATCTTCACAACCGCTCACAACAAGTGGAAATAAACACATTTCTTTCAAAAAGTATGACTGTTGAGCATGGTGTCGCACAGGGATCTATCATTGGCCCAGTCCTTTTCTTATTGTATGTAAATCATCTAAAGTCCTCATTGACCGAAGGTCAGATCGTACAATTCGCTGATGATACAAATATAACATTCCATGGAAATTGTAAAGAAACATTGGAAAAACAAAGTTTTATTAATTTGAACGTTTGTATTCAATCTTTATTAGACATTAATTTACAAACAAACGAGTCAAAATCCAATTACATACTTTTTTCTGGACGTAGAGCACTCCAAGAATGCGGTCCATCAGTAATACTCAATGATACTGAAATTGAAGAAGTAAATGAGACCAAATTTCTAGGAATACACCTTGACAGAGGACTCACGTGGAATGCACACATAGATGCTATATGTGATAAAATATCCTCTGGCATTTATGCACTTAGACATTTGGCACAGTTTTGTAACACCCAATTATTGAAAATGGCCTATTACGGTCTTATATATCCACACCTGTCGTATGGAATTACGTTGTGGGGGGGTTGTGCAAGATTTAATTTTTTGAGATGTTTTATTTTACAAAAAAAGGCTGTGAGAATTATTGCAAAATTGGGATTTAGAGATTCTTGCAGAAATAGTTTTAAAATGTTAAACATGCTAACACTTCCGTCCCTTTATATGTTTGAAACAGTTCGATACTGTAAAAATAAATATACACTAACAAGGGGAAGGGACGTGCATGATCACAACACCAGGGGGAGGAACATGCTCAGAACCGGACAGCATAGGCTCCAGGCTTACGAAGCACTGCCGTCCGAAGTAGGGGCCAAGCTGATCAACGCGTTACCGGAAGATATAAGAGGCGAGTCCAACGGAACACTGTTTGAGGGGAAATTGCGGCGTTTCTTCGTCAATGCAGCTTTCTATAGCGTATCGGAGTTTTTGGAGATGACTGCGCACTAAAAATCAAATATTTCAACGACTCCTGTGTAGGCTATTACACATATATACATATATATATATATATATATTTGTTTAACCTATTTATTTGACGCATGCTATACAACAATGTATTGTGTTTATGGCAATAAAGAATATTATTATTATTATTGTGAAGTTACTTATGTGTTCTTAGTAGCCTACGTTGTCACGGTGGAAGTGCCTCGTGTAGTCTTTCTCGTTCTTTCCTTACTTATACTTACTTATAATTAGACTATACATACAAATTAGACTAGGATATTCCTAAAAATAGTTCATAAACCTATATATTCTAATCTAAATAAGAACGTTGCTAATTGTGTTGTATATTACAAGTTATGACGTATGTGTGTGTGCGTGCGTATCTGTGTGCGTGTGTGTGTGTTTATTTAATAATGAAGTATGCGTAAAGGATGATTGGTCAACAGATGAGGATCGACTCTTGAGTCCGTTCAGCTAGCTTTTTTTCAATACGTATTTGATCAAATCGGTAAATTTCAAATGTATGTCAATGAAAGTGCCTGGATATTTTTCACTTCGATACTGTAATAATTATATTGCATATTGAGGGTGTAACAATGTATTAGTGGGACTCAAATTTACTAATATTTTGAGTAGAATAAAACAACCAAGTAGATACCTGAATGAAGGTTGGAAAACACCAAGGGCTAGACCAAAGTAAGCATATAGCACCTATTTGCTGGGTACGTCATTATTAGATTTAGTACTTCAGAGGCTTTCGCCTACAACCTCCGGAGCACTTAGCACATTAGTAGCTGGTTTACAGCACTACCGCCACTAAGCCAGCTATTTTTACTCTATGTTTATTAGTTTAAGGACACTTTTACACGGGACGGCGCGGTGCCGTCAAAAGTTGGTTGATCACTATACAAACATATGGGCGTCTGTATACGCGTAAACCTTGGCGCGGTATTCTTACTGCTGTGGACATGCATACCACGCGTCTTTTAGCTTTTTTAATTACATACTTGTAAGAAACTGCATTTTATAATATTTCCTGTTAATAATCGATACAATGGCAACTTCGCCGATACAAGAAGAGAATGATTTGGAGAGTGGATGCTCTCATAACACTGGTGCATGAATGGCCAGCGCTAATTAAATAAATACAAACAAAGAACCTTGTCTACAGCTTCTATCTTCGAGGTGCCCAATAAATGAGGAGTAGTGCACTCAAGGTCGTGCTGTAGGTACGTTGTATATTGTACATCTGAAAAACGCCGTTGAAAGTAAAGTACGTGGTGTCGTGAGGCTCACGGCACGTATTGAGGTATTCACGGCACGGCGCCGTCCCGTGCAAAAGGGGCCTCAGTGAATAATAGGTGGCAGAACGTCGACTCGGTCAACAAATAAAAACAGTTTTACACTTGGGGCCAATTGGGTCACTTTATACTTGACAAACAAAATGGAATGAGCTACTTCACGTAATCTGAACGAAGGTCGTATGTAAGAGAAGCAACTCTAACATATATACTAAATAAAATCATCAAAATGTTCAAGACGTTGCCACATATTAACAAATTTTGAAAAAATAAATAAAGTGTATTTACATTTTCTATGGATCAACGGAGCTCAAAAAATAAAGTATTTTCCACGTGCTTGATGGCGTAACACTTCTTTGTACCAGCAGTTGAGTTAGCCAACCCAGTGGCACACTGCGCATGACTAACAAGTGGCGTGTGCCTCGCACTGCGGCGCCTGCGCGTTAACATGCTCCTCACGCACTGCGCCGACGCTTGGGCAATAGCCTGTCATAAACACCTCGACAGTGATTACGGTGCTTTGTTTCAGCACTTCTAATGGGTCCTCATTAGACGGCCTTTAGCGACGAATGCAATTAGATTTAATGAAATAACTAGGAAACACGCAACTAAGCTCGAAAGAGACGACATTTCATTTTATCGCCAGTAGATAAGTCCTGGAAATGTATACACTAAAAGGCGTAAAACACTATTAATTATAGGTAAAGAAGTCTTTCTTAAAGTACGTGCTTACCCCTAAATTAGTCCTTGGTAACCCTTTTCCATGCTTGGTAAGATACATTCGATACGACAGTATGCTACTAGGCATTTAAATGTGGCCAAAGAGATCGTAATCAAAGAAATTCTACCTCACTTAATATTTTTACATAACTATGAATTCACATTCTTTTCTTTTTGCAGGATCCCGATTCATACCCTTAAAGCAGACAAACCCCCACTTTAATAGCAAGTATTACTAACTTCTGATCACTCTTTCGTCATTACGGTTATTATATTTTTTATTAATATCTAATGGCTTTCTGGCGGTTCTCCTTACTGGGTTTCATTACATTCTCATAAAGGCCTATCCTGTTCTCAGCAAAGCTCACATCAACTTTACACAAAATAGGCTCGTTGTCTAAATACTAAATACTCATATTAATGTACCTCTCATTGACTTAACATAATATTTTCTACCCCCCACCCCCAAGAAGGAAACAACATTAGTGTATCATTATATGTTCGGCACGGAGTGTTCTCCACTTTGTTCGCCTTGCAGTGTACCCTACTGTGTTCGTCACGCAGTGTACCCTACTGTGTTCGCCTCGCAGTGTACCCTACTGTGTTCGCCTCGCAGTGTACCCTACTGTGTTCGCCTGGCAGTGTACCCTTCTGTGTTCGCCTCGCAATGTACCCTACTGTGTTCGCCTCGCAGTGTGCCCTACTGTGTTCGTCTCGCAGAGTACCCTACTGTGTTCGCCTCGTAGTGTACCCTACTGTGTTCGCCTCGCACTGTACCCTACTGTGTTCGCCTGGCAGTGTACCCTACTGTGTTCGCCTCGCAGTGTACCCTACCGTGTTCGCCTCGCACTGTACCCTACTGTGTTCGCCTGGCAGTGTACCCTACTGTGTTCGCCTCGCAGAGTACCCTACTCTGTTCACCTCGCAGTGTACCCTACTGTGTTCGCTTCGCAGTGTACCCTACTGTGTTCACCTCGCAGTGTACTCTACTGTGTATGATTCGTCTTGTACCCTACCGTGTTCGCCTCGCAGTGTACCCTGCTGTGTTCGCCTCGCAGTGTACCCTACTGTGTTCGCCTCGCAGTGTACCCTTCTGTGTTCGCCTCGCAATGTACCCTACTGTGTTCGCCTCGCAGTGTGCCCTACTGTGTTCGTCTCGCAGTGTACCCTACTGTGTTCGCCTCGCAGTGTACCCTACTGTATTCGCCTCGCATTGTACCCTACTGTGTTCGCCTCGCAGAGTACCCTACTCTGTTCACCTCGCAGTGTACCCTACTGTGTTCGCCTCGCAGTGTACCCTACTGTGTTCGCCTCGCAGTGTACTGTACTGTGTATGATTCGTCTTGTACCCTACCGTGTTCACCTCGCAGTGTACCCTACTGTGTTCGCCTCGCAGTGTACCCTACTGTATTTACCTCACAGTTTACCCTACTGTGTCAGCCTCGCAGTGTACCCTACTGTTTCACCTCGCAGTGTACCTTACCGTGTTCGCCTCGCAGTGTACCCTACTGTGTTCGCCTCGCAGAGTACCCTACTGTGTTCGCCTCGCAGTATACCCTACTGTGTTCGCCTCGCAGTGTACTCTACTGTGTTCGCCTCGCAGTGTACCCTACTGTGTTCGCCTCGCAGTGTACTCTACTGTGTACGCCTCTCAGTGTACCCTACTGTGTTCGCCTCGCAGTGTACCCTACTGTGTTCGCCTCGCAGAGTACCCTAATGTGTTCGCCTCGCAGTGTACCCTACTGTGTTCGCCTCGCAGTGTACCCTACTGTGTTCGCCTCGCAGTGTACTCTACTGTGTACGCCTCGCAGTGTATCCTACTGTGTTCGCCTCGCAGAGTACCCTTATGTGTTCGCCTCGCAGTGTACCCTACTGTGTTCGCCTCGCAGTGTACCCTACTGTGTTCACCTCGCAGAGTACCCTAATGTGTTCGCCTCGCAGTGTACCCTACTGTGTTCGCCTCGCAGAGTACCCTAATGTGTTCGCCTCGCAGTGTACTCTACTGTGTACGCCTCGCAGTGTATCCTACTGTGTTCGCCTCGCAGAGTACCCTACTGTGTTCGCCTCGCAGTGTACCCTACTGTGTTCGCCTCGCAGTGTACTCTACTGTGTACGCCTCTCAGTGTACCCTACTGTGTTCGCCTCGCAGTGTACCCTACTGTGTTCGCCTCGCAGTGTACTCTACTGTGTACGCCTCGCAGTGTACCCTACTGTTTTCGCCTCGCAGTGTACCCTACTGTTTTCGCCTCGCAGTGTACCATACTGTGTTCGCCTCTCAGTGTACCCTACTGTGTTCGCCTCGCAGTGTACCATACTGTGTTCGCCTCTCAGTGTACCCTACTGTGTTCGCCTCGCAGTGTACCCTACTGTGTTCGCCTCGCAGTGTACTCTACTGTGTACGCCTCGCAGTGTACCCTACTGTGTTCGCCTCGCAGTGTACCCTACTGTTTTCGCCTCGCAGTGTACCCTACTGTTTTCGCCTCGCAGTGTACCATACTGTGTTCGCCTCGCAGAGTACTCTACTGTGTTCGCCTCGCAGTGTACCCTACTGTGTTCGCCTCGCAGTGTACCCTACTGTGTTCGCCTCGCAGTGTACCCTACTGTGTTCGCCTCGCAGTGTACTCTACTGTGTACGCCTCGCAGTGTACCCTACTGTGTTCGCCTCGCACTGTTACCCTACTGTTTTCGCCTCGCAGTGTACCCTACTTTTTTCGCCTCGCAGTGTACCATACTGTGTTCGCCTCGCAGAGTACCCTACTGTGTTCGCCTCGCAGTGTACCCTACTGTGTTCGCCTCGCAGTGTACCCTACTGTGTTCGCCTCGCAGTGTACCCTACTGTGTTCGCCTCGCAGTGTTCCCTACAATTATTAACAAATTCTGGATGGAGCAATTTAATAATAAAACAGCTTGTTGCGTAAAATGCAACATTACTTATGCATTTAAGATTTGTAACGTCAATGATTTTGACAACATTGAATTCTCTGTAGAACACGCTGTAGTGTTATTGTTACAAGTAATGACACAGTCCGGGGAACACTTTGTAAATGAACTGGCTGAGAAGATATTGGCTCTTGTTGTGTGCCATTAGCACTTCATTGGTTTGCAAATGACTTGAGTTTGTTAATGAACTGGCTGAGAAGATATTGGCTCTTGTTGTGTGCCATTAGCACTTCATTGGTTTGCAAATGACTTGAGTAGTACCGTACCAAGAACCTTGAACTCTCACAGCCACTTGTATTGGCTACCTTGGGCCACTGTCAAAAATAATTTACAACGGCCACACATTTGGTTTATCTGAGCTTTTAGTCAGTAATTGCGATTATGAAACTGCCGATTCAATTTGGAATTTTCCTGCTAAGGATTCTAAATATAATTTAATTATTATTGTTGTAATCATAATGCAGTTGTTGTGAATTGTAAACTACTAGTGAGTTTTTGCACTACACGGTAAATGCAAACCTTATCGGGAATGTTTTAGTAGTTTAGCGTTTCACGTATGGAATACCTTACAATGGGCCCAGTATTTGTTGACGTAAACACGGTAGTATAATACTGTGGAGCTATGTCTTATTGTTATAACCATATAACGTAAGATGTTTGACACAAACATAACCTATAATTGTTTTTATACAAGTCTAAGCATTTCAATGCCATTCTCTCTAAAGCTGAGCAATCCGTCTTTGATAGTTGATCGACATATGCGGTTCAGACTATAAGCGGTAATTGTAACGATTTACGTTTAACGTACGCTCACAAGGAGTTGTAAAAACTCGCTCGCTATTATGGTTTTGGCTCAGGAAGATACAATTCCATGTATGAACGTTCTAGTGGAACTGTAGACAAGGTGTTTCCTGAAGGGATAAAAGAACGACAGTCATGTCAAGTGTGAACCGTTAGGACACAAGCACGTGCTGTCGCTGATTGCTACTCTACATTAGCAAATGAGACCCCTCATTGTCTCAACACTCAGTCAAAATTATTGTCGAGAGGGTATGAATGTCACGACGAGCCCACTTTAAAGTGTTGACACTTTTGGAAATTGAAGCGTGTGTTTCGACAATACATTGTTTGCGACACAGACGTCGGATATATCGACAAAAAGTATCTTGCACGTTGCACAATCACATAATGAGTAAAGCTTCGTAGTCAGATTGGCGGGGAATGGGTTGGTTCAACATATCAGTCCGCACGACAGCATATGGTTGCACAATGTTAGCTTTTAACTTTTTTTACTTCACCGAAACGCTTTTACGATACACGAGTAGGTTATATTAGCCGTTTATAATTAATGAGAAGGACAAAAAGCCATTGCTTAAGTGTGTTGTTACTTCAGCTATTCTTTCGATTGCGAAAATATGCTATACGAAAACGATGCTTTTAACTAAATAGATGAAACACAAATCACAAACTAAAAGATGAAGCGGCGAACAGGTCTATTGGAATTTATTTACAAGTTTCTAAACCAGATGGTGTGATTTGAATGGTGTGTGAAGAAATTCTAACATTCTTAGGCGAGATATTTCTTAGATGTAATTTAAATTCCTATTCAGTGTAATTATATATATATATATATATATATATATATATATATATATATATATATTAAAAAAAAATTATCTTGGAGTAACGTACTGTCAGCTTCGTATATTATGGCATTTGGCATCTAACAATACTTAATAGCAGCTCACCAGTAATCTTAAATAAGTAAAAAAAGACAAAAAACACACACACCCACATACAGAAAGAACAAACTTACTTGACAGCACAAAGTAAATACGGTACTGCAATTAGAACTTTCAACGTTTACACGCTTGCGACTAACTCATTATCGGATAGAAAAAGAAGAAACAACTTAAAAGCAGAACAAAAAAGAAACAAAAACAAATATCAACTAAGTACAAAAAATGTAGTATATTTAAACATCAAGGGGATTTACGTAAATGAAAGTTGAGGACACACCCGAACAGAAGGAAATATCAAGGCAAACGTGAGGACCAAACCTTTATCAGTGAGGTTAACTGTCTAGAGGTATGGATGGCAGCTGTTTACCTCTATCAAGCAATCAATAGTTTCATAACTAACTTATCGACGTGAGGACCAAACCTCTATCAGTGAGGTCAACTGTTTAGAGGTATGGATGGCAGCTATTTACCACTATCAAGCAATCAATAGTTTCATAACTAACTTATCGACGTGAGGACCAAACCTCTATCAGTGAGGTCAACTGTCAGAGGTATGGATGGCAGCTGTTTACCTCTATCAAGCAATCAGTAGTTTCATAACTAACTTATCGACGTGAGGACCAAACCTCTATCTGTGAGGTCAACTGTTTAGATGTATGGATGGCAGCTGTTTACCTCTATCAAGCAATCAATAGTTTCATAACTAACTTATCGACGTGAGGACCAAACCTCTATCTGTGAGGTCAACTGTTTAGAGGTATGGATGGCAGCTATTTACCTCTATCAAGCAATCAATAGTTTCATAACTAACTTATCGACGTGAGGACCAAACCTCTATCAGTGAGGTCAACTGTCAGAGGTATGGATGGCAGCTGTTTACCTCTATCAAGCAATCAATAGTTTCATAACTAACTTATCGACGTGAGGACCAAACCTCTATCTGTGAGGTCAACGTTTAGAGGTATGGATGGCAGCTGTTTACCTCTATCAAGCAATCAATAGTTTCATAACTAACTTATCGACGTGAGGACCAAACCTCTATCAGTGAGGTCAACTGTTTAGAGGTATGGATGGCAGCTATTTACCTCTATCAAGCAATCAATAGTTTCATAACTAACTTATCGACGTGAGGACCAAACCTCTATCAGTGAGGTCAACTGTTTAGAGGTATGGATGGCAGCTATTTACCTCTATCAAGCAATCAATAGTTTCATAACTAACTTATCGACGTGAGGACCAAACCTCTATCAGTGAGGTCAACTGTTTAGAGGTATGGATGGCAGCTATTTACCTCTATCAAGCAATCAATAGTTTCATAACTAACTTATCGACGTGAGGACCAAACCTCTATCAGTGAGGTCAACTGTTTAGAGGTATGGATGAGAGCTATTTACCTCTATCAAGCAATCAATAGTTTCATAACTAACTTATCGACGTGAGGACCAAACCTATATCAGTGAGGTCAACTGTCAGATGTATGGATGGCAGCTGTTTACCTCTATCAAGCAATCAATAGTTTCATAACTAACTTATCGACGTGAGGACCAAACCTCTATCAGTGAGGTCAACTGTTTAGAGGTATGGATGGCAGCTGTTTACCTCTATCAAGCAATCAATAGTTTCATAACTAACTTATCGACGTGAGGACCAAACCTCTATCTGTGAGGTCAACGTTTAGAGGTATGGATGGCAGCTATTTACCTCTATCAAGCAATCAATAGTTTCATAACTAACTTATCGACGTGAGGACCAAACCTCTATCAGTGAGGTCAACTGTTTAGAGGTATGGATGGCAGCTATTTACCTCTATCAAGCAATCAATAGTTTCATAACTAACTTATCGACGTGAGGACCAAACCTCTATCAGTGAGGTCAACTGTCAGAGGTATGGATGGCAGCTGTTTACCTCTATCAAGCAATCAATAGTTTCATAACTAACTTATCGACGTGAGGACCAAACTTCTATCTGTGAGGTCAACGTTTAGAGGTATGGATGGCAGCTGTTTACCTCTATCAAGCAATCAATAGTTTCATAACTAACTTATCGACGTGAGGACCAAACCTCTATCAGTGAGGTCAACTGTTTAGAGGTATGGATGGCAGCTATTTACCTCTATCAAGCAATCAATAGTTTCATAACTAACTTATCGACGTGAGGACCAAACCTCTATCAGTGAGGTCAACTGTTTAGAGGTATGGATGGCAGCTATTTACCTCTATCAAGCAATCAATAGTTTCATAACTAACTTATCGACGTGAGGACCAAACCTCTATCAGTGAGGTCAACTGTTTAGAGGTATGGATGGCAGCTATTTACCTCTATCAAGCAATCAATAGTTTCATAACTAACTTATCGACGTGAGGACCAAACCTCTATCAGTGAGGTCAACTGTCAGAGGTATGGATGGCAGCTGTTTACCTCTATCAAGCAATCAATAGTTTCACAACTAACTTATCGACGTGAGGACCAAACCTCTATCAGTGAGGTCAACTGTCAGAGGTATGGATGGCAGCTATTTACCTCTATCAAGCAATCAATAGTTTCATAACTAACTTATCGACGTGAGGACCAAACCTCTAACTGTGAGGTCAACTGTTTAGAGGTATGGATGGCAGCTATTTACCTCTATCAAGCAATCAATAGTTTCATAACTAACTTATCGACGTGAGGACCAAACCTCTATGAGTGAGGTCAACTATTTAGAGGTATGAATGGCAGCTATTTACCTCTATCAAGCAATCAATAGTTTCATAACTAACATATCGACGTGAGGACCAAACCTCTATCAGTGAGGTCAACTGTTTAGAGGTATGGATGGCAGTTATTTACCTCTATCAAGCAATCAATAAACTTATCGACGTGAGGACCAAACCTCTATCAGTGAGGTCAACTGTCTAGAGGTATGGATGGCAGCTGTTTACCTCTATCAAGCAATCAATAGTTTCATAACTCACTTAGCGACGTGAGGACCAAACCTCTATCAGTAAGGTCAACTGTCTAGAGGTATGGATGGCAGCTGCTTACCTCTATCAAGCAATCAATAGTTTCATAACTAACTTAGCGACGTGAGGATCAAACCTCTATCAGTGAGGTCAACTGTCTAGAGGTATGGATGGCAGCTGTTTACCTCTATCAAGCAATCAATAGTTTCATAACTAACTTATCAACGCGAGGACCAAACCTCTACCTGTGAGGTCAACTGTTTAGAGGTATGGATGGCAGCTGTTTACCTCGATCAAGCAATCAATAGTTTCATAACTAACTTATCGACGTGAGGACCAAACCTCTATCAGTGAGGTTTACTGTTTAGAGGTATGGATGGCAGCTGTTTACCTCTATCAAGCAATCAATAGTTTCATAACTCACTTAGCGACGTGAGGACCAAACCTCTATCAGTAAGGTCAACTGTCTAGAGGTATGGATGGCAGCTGTTTACCTCTATCAAGCAATCAATAGTTTCATAACTAACTTAGCGACGTGAGGATCAAACCTCTATCAGTGAGGTCAACTGTCTAGAGGTATGGATGGCAGCTGTTTACCTCTATCAAGCAATCAATAGTTTCATAACTAACTTATCAACGCGAGGACCAAACCTCTATCTATGAGGTCAACTGTTTAGAGGTATGGATGGCAGCTGTTTACCTCTATCAAGCAATCAATAGTTTCATAACTAACTTATCAACGCGAGGACCAAACCTCTATCTGTGAGGTCAACTGTTTAGAGGTATGGATGGCAGCTGTTTACCTCGATCAAGCAATCAATAGTTTCATAACTAACTTATCGACGTGAGGACCAAACCTCTATCAGTGAGGTCAACTGTTTAGAGGTATGGATGGCAGCTGTTTACCTCGATCAAGCAATCAATAGTTTCATAACTAACTTATCGACGTGAGGACCAAACCTCTATCAGTGAGGTCAACTGTCTAGAGGTATGGATGGCAGCTGTTTACCTCTATCAAGCAATCAATAGTTTCATAACTAACTTATCGACGCTAGAACTAGTTCATAGGAATTTACTTGATTTGCTTAATTAAATACGGTTTTAACATAAATGTACAGTAAAAATTATGTTTAAAAATGCTAATCAGGTAACTGTTTGGAATTGTATGTACTCTTGATTTATAGTAATGACGCACGCTGTTTTCGAAGATTGTAAGCCTCTTTACAAAAATTATAAAAAATACCAAATATTAATTAATTATATGTTGTTGCATGCGGATTTTATTCCCACAATATAAACATAGTTCTTATATAATTATTAGCATTTGCATAGTTTTTGTGTAAACATTTAAAATATCAAAAAATTTTAACAAAAATTACACTACTTTAAGGTAGGTTTTATACGATCTTTGCAAACAATACATAACGGCTAAAATGTGAAGATTTTTGTAACAGCCATTGATTACTATTTCTTTAATAACAGTTTTTAAGATTATTTTTTGGGATTTTTTCAATAGCATAATTTTTCAAAAAATTCTTTAGTAAAACCATAATTTTGTTATTTTTGTATTTTTTTGTATTATTTTTGTATAAAACCGGTTTTGTTATTTTTATAATTATTTCAACAGATCTGTTTTACATAGATCATACATCGTTAGACATGGAAAATATACTCTTGTTAGCGTGAAATGTATTTCATTATTAAAAAATACAAACTTATAAAAAATCAAATTATTGCTTACAAAAAAATCAATAATCCCAACTTATTTTCTTGAATCTGTATAAGACAAACACTTGGACCACATACATTTTCTAAATTTACATTCTGAACTCCAGGTTCACTGGGGTGAAAAATCAAAACTACTGATTCAGCTACTCCACCATCAATGAAAATAGTTTATAGTAATTTGATTGTAACAAGACATAGATGCCAGCTCGGAACCAATTCCGCATGTGAGAGTGAAAAGCCAAGCACCAAACGACCAAGGAGTCGAAAATGTTAGTTTTAATACACCAGAATCATATAATGATTTTACCAAAGGAATAATAAAATACAAATGTTGAAAAAATGAAAATATAAGTTCAAAATTTGAAAATTAACTTCTTAATAGAGTATGGCAAATCGGAAATATATTTTATTGTGCTTTGTTAAGTAAAATTCTTTCTTCTTATTCAAATTCTGTCAGCTACCCCCCAAACCCCAACTATTTTCTATAGTAACTACACAAGTATTCAGCTATTTGAAAGAAGTAAAAGGATTCTATCAGTGTCAGCAGTTTACACATGGATTATAAGTAAATGTACATGCTCAACTATATTCAGACATGCAAATAGGGTGCTTGCTAGAATTGCAGATCAAGCGTTGGACACAATATTGATCTTGGTTGTAAATACTGAAGTTTCTTGCCTATTTGGAACGATCACTATTGTGATGACCACCTCGTGACACCATGAAGTAGGGTAGGCGCAGAGTACTTTGGGTGGTCAGGTTAGGTAAGAGCGTGGCAACGACATTGGAAGGCCATGTTGCAAGAGCCCGGGACCACACCCACTCCTCTGGTCCACTGACATTTGAGACGGTCATCCACTGACCTGGAATGTGTCGTGATTGATCCTTACATGTTTTGATGAATAGTTAGGCCCGTTATCTGAGCCATTTCAAGCTGTTTAGTAGTAATTACTCAAACTTTGGCTGTGACTGTGGCCCCACCACGTGCAGGACTGCGATCGTCTGACAACCAATAATTGGGTCCCAAGTAGTACGGGGATGATAACAACATACTGCCGGCGATTGTAGTACGCTTGTGTAATGCCGTATAATGGAGGAACCCAAGTTGAAAAAGAGAATACGTTATTCTTCTACAGTGTGATCATATTTCAAACCTCATATCCCTACTTTAACCACGTTTCACTATGGTAAACATGAAAAGATTACTTTGACTTCCTCACCCTTAGTACCTCATCCGGATGGGCCAAGGAGGATTCAGTCTATTGGATGCAAATCGGGCGGGGGGGCTTCCTGCGTCCTTAATGACCTGGGTGAACGACTGGCAAGCAAGTCAAGGGGTAAGGGCCATCGGCCCAATCTACCCACTATTATGTACATTACATTGGCGGTTGGCCAATCGATACTAGGGGAAACAATGTTACTGCAAGACCCATGCAGACAGCCGAGTGCTCCCTCCGTTATTAGTGACCTGGATGAACGACTGGCGAGCGGGTCAAGGGGCAAGAGACATCGGCCCACTCTACCCGCTATTACTTACGTACTTTACATCGGCGGTTGGCCAATCGATACTAGGAAAGTCCATGTTACTAGAAGATGCATGCAGACCGGGCGGGGTGCTTCCTCCGTTATTAGTGACCTGGATGAACGACTGGCAAGCGGGTCAAGGGGCAAGAGAACCAAGACCATGCAGACGGCCGACTGCTCCCTCCGTTATTAGTGACCTGGATGAACGACTGGCGAGCGGGTCAAGGGGCAAGAGACATCGGCCCACTCTACCCGCTATTACTTACGTACTTTACATCGGCGGTTGGCCAATCGATACTAGGAAAGTCCATGTTACTAGAAGATGCATGCAGACCGGGCGGGGTGCTTCCTCCGTTATTAGTGACCTGGATGAACGACTGGCAAGCGGGTCAAGGGGCAAGAGACATCGGCCCACTCTACCCGCTATTACATACGTACTTTACATCGGCGGTTGGCCAATAGATACTAGAGGAGACAATGTTACTGCAAGACCCATGCAGACCGGGCGGGGGCTTCCTCCGTCATTAGTGATCTAGGTGAACGACTAGCAAGCGGGTCAAGGAGCAAGGGGCATCGGTCCACTACTACTCGCTATTACTTACGTACTTTACATCGACGATTGGCCAATCGATGGCTAGGGGAGACAATGTTACTGCAAGACCCATGCAGACCCGGCGGGGGCTTCCTCCGTCATTAGTGATCTGGGTGAACGACTAGCAAGCGGGTCAAGGAGCTAGGGACATCGGCCCACTACTCCCCGCTATTACTTACGTACTTTACATAGTCGACGGTTGGCCAATCGATACTAGGGCAAGGAGCTAGGGACATCGGCCCACTACTCCCCGCTATTACTTACGTACTTTACATAGTCGACGGTTGGCCAATCGATACTAGGGGAGACAATGTTACTGCAAGACCCATGCAGACCGGGCGGGGGCTTCCTCCGTCCTTAAGTGACCTGGGTGAACGACTAGCAAGCGGGTCAAGGAGCTAGGGACATCGGTCCACTCTACCCGCTATTACTTACGTACTTTACATCGGCGGTTGGCCAATCGATACTAGGGGAGACAATGTTACTGCAAGACTTGCGTCGCTAATGTGTATATGATGCAAGTACAATTGTAATATGTCACGTTTGCCTTAGGTATCAAGAAGCTCCTGAAGGTAAGGAAGTTCAGTATTAAACTGTAGTGAGAACAGGAACAAACGAGTCACAAATCCTAATTATTTTAATAAATGGACATATATTACTTAAAACTAATACAAATGCCCACTGTAACGTAAAAATAGCGAACAAACGGCAAACCTATTAGGTAATTGTTGTTTTAATACTGCCATTAATCACTAATCTGTTTTATAGATTGATTTAAAATAGTTTGTAAATGCCAATGTAATTGCAGTTAACTTTCTCTCTAGTGGTTGGAAATTGGCCATAACTAATTACCACGTTACTCTCTATAGCTTATAAATCGAAAGTAAGTGTCACCAAAGTTTAGCAACGGCCCAAAAAGCATAGAGTTGAAACCTAGAATCAGATGCTACTTTTAGAAAACGTTAGTACAACTATCGTTTTGTAGGTAATTAGGTTTAATTAATATATGTACAAGTTTGAGATGAATGTTGCAGTCAGATGGGAGTTCTCTGAATCCATCGTATTGTTAGCGCCCAAGGTGAACGACGGGCGAATTACATCCGAGTGAGGCAATAGAATACAACACTCGACTTCACTGACTATTAGTTGGTAGAGGTTTGAGATGAATGTTGCAGTCAGATGGGAGTTCTCTGCATCCATCGTATTGTTAGCACCCAAGGTGAACGACGGGCGAATTACATCCGAGTGAGGCAATAGAATACAACACTCGACTTCATTGACTATTCACTTAGTTGGTAGAGGTTTGAGATGAATGTTGCAGTCAGATGGGAGTTCTCTGAATCCATCGTATTGTTAGCACCCAAGGTGAACGACGGGCGAATTACATCCGAGTGAGGCAATAGAATACAACACTCGACTTCATTGACTATTCACTTAGTTGGTAGAGGTTTGAGATGAATGTTGCAGTCAGATGGGGAGTTCTCTGCATCCATCGTATTGTTAGCGCCCAAGGTGAATGACGCCGACGGGCGAATTACATCCGAGTGAGGCAATAGAATACAACACTCGACTTCATTGACTATTAGTTGTTAGAGGTTTGAGATGAATGTTGCAGTCTGATGGGAGTTCTCTGCAACCATCGTATTGTTAGCACCCAAGGTGAACGACGGGCGAATTACATCCGAGTGATGCAATAGAATACAACACTCGACTTCATTGACTATTAGTTGTTAGAGGTTTGAGATGAATGTTGCAGTCAGATGGGAGTTCTCTGAATCCATCGTATTGTTAGCACCCAAGGTGAACGACGGGCGAATTACATCCGAGTGATGCAATAGAATACAAAACTCGACTTCATTGATTATTAGTTGGTAGTTATTAATGATAGATATTTTTTTCTTTCATTGAAGTTTTTCGCTCAGAATTTGGATTGTTACTTCGCACCTTTTTGGTTGATTGTGTATAGTACGTAATAGAATAATGAAGAAAACTATTCCTTGGTTAGATGGCATAAATAGCCTTACTTTATACAAACAATAAAGTGTAGCTGTTTAAATATTAGGTACAAACAAAATTTTAATCGTTGTTTGAAAAAATAAAAAATACCAAATTTCTTGTGATCTTATAAATAGTATTAAAACACAAATTATCTTGTACAAGACATTTAAACGACTACTTATTGTATTTTCGATGGATTAATTGAAATTTAACAATTTAATTATGATCTATTTTACTACTATTCAGTTTTGTTAGTATATTTCTTACACTAGATCTATAAATGTTAAATATAATAAAAAGAATGGAGTACTGAAGCGTTATTTGTATAAACATAGTTGCATGATACTTGCATGCTTCTATAAATCTCTCTAGTTTAGAAAACAGCCACTTTTATGATCTAGTTGGTAACTTTCCCCGCCGACAGGTAACAAGACTAACTCTTTCTAGACAGGACTTTGGATTTGTCTCAAGTTTTATTTGATAATCCATAGGGATTTAAGACTGTCAAGTTGCCTGGTATGAACGACATAATTAGGACTATAGAATGTTGTCAGTTCTGCATATGAGTAAATTGTAATTTTGTATTTAGGTTATTAAATAAAATTCAGTCCAATTCAGATGTCGTATTATAATAGGAGTTACTATTATAATACAACAATCCAAACTTAAGAAAACAGGTTTAGAATATGATTTCACTTGTTTGAAATGACCGTTTAGTTTATCGCCAATTAAAGACAAAGCGAATTTATTGATGTCAGCGAACTCAATGTAAAAACACGAGCAAGAGCGTAATAGAGATAATGCTCATTTGTTTAAAAATATATTTTGAAAAAAGGCTTTGTTGTTTTTAATTAACTATACCATACAAACAATAGCTATAAATGTATTTGACATTGTAAGGTAATGTCGAGACAAAGATGCATGTCTTCTGACAATCTTATAAAAGTCATGTTATGATACATCATGACGTATATGTCTGAGGAAGCCTACCACAGTTCCCAATGTTGGCAGCTTTAATTAATCACAACAACTTTCTTTTTCACTGTAAAAGGATTTCCTGATATACATTAATAAGCGAAAATAATTGTTTCACATCTTAAAAATTAAACAAAGAGAGAAACGGAGGTTACATCAAATAGTGCACTGATTGAGTGTCTAGTAATATAAACTTGGGTGTCCAGAATTATTATTGTTATTGTGTCGAGGTTACATCAAATAGTGCACTGATTGAGTGTCTAGTAATATAAACTTGGGTGTCCAGAATTATTATTGTTATTGTGTCGAGTTTTGTTTTTTTTAGTTTACCAGTTCGACGTGCGAATAGCAGGGCAAGCACCATTGTCAGCTCCTCCCCTTGTTGCCCTCCAAATCCTAACAGATTTACGTATAGATTATTACGACAAATGTATAGACTTTATAGACTTTTTTTATTTTTTCTAATTAGTGGTAAATGCCAGTGAAGGGTTCACTGGTGCCACAGGAAAGCATCTGTTTCTTTTTACTATGTGGAAACAATTACTTTAAAATAGACATTTGAAAATGTTTTGTTGTTTCCAGGAATATAAAAATGAAACATGAACAAAATTTAAATATGCTATCAGAACAAAATCTAGCTATCAGAAGTTACATTTTTAATTTAAGGACTTACACAATCTGAAACAATATACTAACATTTTACGAAAACAAAAGGCAATTTAGTTGTATTATTCACAACTACAATAACATCGGACATTTCCTCCATTAGAACAAACTTTATTCCGTCTGTTATAACATGAGCCGGTTGTATAAGGCGGCCACAATTGCCGTTTATCGACCTGTTTATCAATTACTGTACAGGCGAGACAAAACAACCCAAATCACGTCGACGTCGGATGTGAAATCCACGCCTGCCGACACAATCTGCAATCATCCTGGTAGAGGCTCGATGGATTCGTCACGGAGTTACGGTGCACTATGACTGTTAGTTAGCCAATAAGGAGAGAAACCCGATGGAACTCCGCTCAGTCCACCACCTGGTGTCCGCGACCCTCGGAGGAACACTTCACCACAGTCTAGCGGACACTGTCAATCAATGAAAATGTCTTGACTACACAGACAAGAAAATTGTCCGCTCATATGGTCCCATGAAGCCAACTAATTTTCATGTCGTTCGAAATTAGTTCATGTTCTATCTTCACAGGTAGCGCCAGCTGTCTCGAGCGCTTATTTGTAATCAGTCACCATTAGATGGCAACACAGGCGTGCGTCTACATTAAATGCATTACTTTGGTCTGTCTGTTTGTTTAATTGTCAACGATAAATCAGGAAAAGAAAAAAAAATAGCATTGGTAGAGTCGTTTACTGTACGAGAAAACTGTGTGAGTATCATTGAGACATCGCTTCTGCACAACATACCTTAACTTTCTCCTTAGTTAAAATAAACAATTTTAACTAAGGAGAAACCCTTGAGTCTCGTGTATGGTTAAAATAAACAAATTAGCGGTTTTGAATGGCTACTAAGTCCAGTATCTCCAGGGATCACCCAACTTTATAAATACGTCAAGAGAGGCCCTATCAACTTCCTGACAGGTATACCCAACCAACCGCAGATGTATTCATTGACCAAACTACGCCCTCAGGATAGGACATTCGTTCTACATAAAGAATCTATAATGCTCATTAAGATTTCAAATTGCCAATTATATTCGTTAGAGGTTCGAATATCTCCGACAGATCACCCTTTAGATCAATGCTGGGGATAACCAAGAAGTATTATCTATCTGGAAGCAGCATACCGAAATCATAAATTTTTTCTTTGATTTTGAGATTATAATAAGATTGCTTCAATCTTTTGGATTGACTTTTGGTGTTATTTGACTTCATTCCTTCCCAGTTTTCCTTCATTATCTAGGATCACCGTTGTCGCTCGTCTTCTGAAAATACTCTTTAATGCTGCATTTCCTTTATTTATCCAGGATATGAATCTCATTTGGTAGGTTTTTTACTACTTTAATAGTTTTTGTTTGTTTGTTTTATTAGGTCTCCAATTTCGTTAAATTTAATTCTTTCTTATCTTCCTGAATTTTTTTGCCAGTTTGATTTTGTCTTTAGTTTACGCAATTTTATGTTGTGTTTTTTATTATGCTACTCTCAGGAATCTTCTTTGTAAGTACGAACTTCGTTAAAATTTCGATTAGTAAAGTTGCTCTTACCTCTTATAATGTTTTTCAACCAAGTGATTGAATTGAGTGATTGAGTTTGAATCATTAAATTTTCTCCTTTCACTCGTCACTTTTACCTTTCGTTTTTCAAAACTGACCAAAGTAATAAGATTTGTTAATGTAACAAAACCAAACTAGACCATTAGAGCTCTGCTTACAGAGTACGGCCTTAACTAACTTGGCATCATCGATGCTTGACACTGACTGCAGATATAGACTTTAAGTGTTAAATACACACGTTCACAAGAAAAATTATAAATGTACGGCCAACAATTATTACTTCAGATATTATTAATAATTACTTAACGGAGAATATTGTAAATAAATGATCTGGATCAAGTCCGTGTACAGGGCGATATTATAGGGCGGTTGGCCTAATTGCCGAGTCCCGGTGCAACTAATTGTAACGTGTCACCCTCCGGGGGGATGGAAGCAATTTGGCCAAGTTCGGTCCAGCCCCGACCCCTAATGAAAACATCGTCTACTGCAATATAACGGGGACAGACGGTCTACGTTCTCACTCCTTGGCTGTGTTAATTTGTGCTGAAACCCTTTACTTTGTAATTTATAGAATTTAATAGTTTAATTCGTTCTAGTTTGTTTTCACACAGACAGAAAACATCAGAAAACTACCTTATAAAATTCCTTACAAAATCGTGACTAGTTACTGTAAGAAATAAGCAAAAAAAAGTAAGTAAACAAACGTACCACTTTAATTGTATAACAACAGGATACAAACGGAATACAGTTCCAAGAGTTGCAGTCATCTTAGCGATGTAGACGTTACTACGAATTCCAACTACTGCATTCTTCGTTAACAATTACAATAATGAGATGGATTGTGTGGCTTTCACTATAATAAACGGAATACAGTTCCAAGTGTTGCAGTCATCTTAGCGATGTAGACGTTACTACGAATTCCAACTACTGCATTCTTCGTTAACAATTACAATAATGAGATGGATTGTGTGGCTTTCACTATAATAAACGGAATACAGTTCCAAGTGTTGCAGTCATCTTAGCGATGTAGACGTTACTACGTATTCCAACTACTGCATTCTTCGTTAACAATTACAATAATGAGATGGATTGTGTGGCTTTCACTATAATAAACGGAATACAGTTCCAAGTGTTGCAGTCATCTTAGCGATGTAGACGTTACTACGAATTCCAACTACTGCATTCTTCGTTAACAATTACAATAATGAGATGGATTGTGTGGCTTTCACTATAATAAACGGAATACAGTTCTAAGTGTTGCAGTCATCTTAGCGATGTAGACGTTACTACGTATTCCAACTACTGCATTCTTCGTTAACAACTACAATAATGAGATGGATTGTGTGGCTTTCACTAAAATAAACGGAATACAGTTCTAAGTGTTGCAGTCATCTTAGTGATGTAGACGTTACTACGTATTCCAACTACTGCATTCTTCGTTAACAATTACAATAATGAGATGGATTGTGTGGCTTTCACTAAAATAAACGGAATACAGTTCTAAGTGTTGCAGTCATCTTAGCGATGTAGACGTTACTACGTATTCCAACTACTGCATTCTTCGTTAACAATTACAATAATGAGATGGATTGTGTGGCTTTCACTATAATAAACGGAATACAGTTCTAAGTGTTGCAGTCATCTTAGCGATGTAGACGTTACTACGTATTCCAACTACTGCATTCTTCGTTAACAATTACAATAATGAGATGGATTGTGTGGCTTTCACTAAAATAAACGGAATACAGTTCTAAGTGTTGCAGTCATCTTAGTGATGTAGACGTTACTACGTATTCCAACTACTGCATTCTTCGTTAACAATTACAATAATGAGATGGATTGTGTGGCTTTCACTAAAATAAACGGAATACAGTTCTAAGTGTTGCAGTCATCTTAGCGATGTAGACGTTACTACGTATTCCAACTACTGCATTCTTCGTTAACAATTACAATAATGAGATGGATTGTGTGGCTTTCACTAAAATAAACGGAATACAGTTCTAAGTGTTGCAGTCATCTTAGCGATGTAGACGTTACTACGTATTCCAACTACTGCATTCTTCGTTAACAATTACAATAATGAGATGGATTGTGTGGCTTTCACTAAAATAAACGGAATACAGTTCTAAGTGTTGCAGTCATCTTAGCGATGTAGACGTTACTACGTATTCCAACTACTGCATTCTTCGTTAACAATTACAATAATGAGATGGATTGTGTGGCTTTCACTATAATAAACGGAATACACTTCCAAGTGTTGCAGTCATCTTAGCGATGTAGACGTTACTACGTATTCCAACTACTGCATTCTTCGTTAACAATTACAATAATGAGATGGATTGTGTGGCTTTCACTATAATAAACGGAATACAGTTCCAAGTGTTGCAGTCATCTTAGCGATGTAGACGTTACTACGAATTCCAACTACTGCATTCTTCGTTAACAATTACAATAATGAGATGGATTGTGTGGCTTTCACTATAATAAACGGAATACAGTTCTAAGTGTTGCAGTCATCTTAGCGATGTAGACGTTACTACGTATTCCAACTACTGCATTCTTCGTTAACAATTACAATAATGAGATGGATTGTGTGGCTTTCACTAAAATAAACGGAATACAGTTCTAAGTGTTGCAGTCATCTTAGTGATGTAGACGTTACTACGTATTCCAACTACTGCATTCTTCGTTAACAATTACAATAATGAGATGGATTGTGTGGCTTTCACTAAAATAAACGGAATACAGTTCTAAGTGTTGCAGTCATCTTAGCGATGTAGACGTTACTACGTATTCCAACTACTGCATTCTTCGTTAACAATTACAATAATGAGATGGATTGTGTGGCTTTCACTAAAATAAACGGAATACAGTTCTAAGTGTTGCAGTCATCTTAGCGATGTAGACGTTACTACGTATTCCAACTACTGCATTCTTCGTTAACAATTACAATAATGAGATGGATTGTGTGGCTTTCACTAAAATAAACGGAATACAGTTCTAAGTGTTGCAGTCATCTTAGCGATGTAGACGTTACTACGTATTCCAACTACTGCATTCTTCGTTAACAATTACAATAATGAGATGGATTGTGTGGCTTTCACTATAATAAACGGAATACACTTCCAAGTGTTGCAGTCATCTTAGCGATGTAGACGTTACTACGTATTCCAACTACTGCATTCTTCGTTAACAATTACAATAATGAGATGGATTGTGTGGCTTTCACTACAATAAACGGAATACAGTTCCAAGTGTTGCAGTCATCTTAGCGATGTAGACGTTACTACGTATTCCAACTACTGCATTCTTCGTTAACAATTACAATAATGAGATGGATTGTGTGGCTTTCACTAAAATAAACGGAATACAGTTCTAAGTGTTGCAGTCATCTTAGCGATGTAGACGTTACTACGTATTCCAACTACTGCATTCTTCGTTAACAATTACAATAATGAGATGGATTGTGTGGCTTTCACTATAATAAACGGAATACAGTTCTAAGTGTTGCAGTCATCTTAGCGATGTAGACGTTACTACGTATTCCAACTACTGCATTCTTCGTTAACAATTACAATAATGAGATGGATTGTGTGGCTTTCACTATAATAAACGGAATACAGTTCCAAGTGTTGCAGTCATCTTAGCGATGTAGACGTTACTACGTATTCCAACTACTGCATTCTTCGTTAACAATTACAATAATGAGATGGATTGTGTGGCTTCCACTATAATAAATGAGGTCTTTAGTTCAGAAATGTTTTCACTTCAAACTCTTTCAAGAATACCGCAGAATATCGCCATATACAATTTAAGAACAAATAATTAACCTATATAACACGTTTAATGTAACTACGAGTAAATATTTTACTTATCTTTATTGTTAAAAACAAAACCTATGTATACAAAGGAGCCATCATAATAGCGGAAAACTACTAACAAAACGCAAACAATAGAGCTAGTTAAACCAATGAATTAACCCATTAAGTGACTTCATCAGAGGTGCACAACTATTATATGATAGGATCGACGATTCACGATAGCATCGGTGTGACAATAACAATGGTTCGGTTGGCAGGCCTGATTACAACAGCTGTTTAACCTTAGCGATCAGCTGATAGCTGTGTTTGAGGTTATGGTGGCCGAAGGTCAGACATTAATTGGGCAAACAATGCGATGTGAAAGCTATTGGAATTTCAACAGGCGCATTTGAATAGCTCAGTGGGATGTTTAACAATTCAATGAGAAGGGAAGAAGAATCGTCAGTTTAATTCACGAAAATATAATAGGCTTGGAAAATAAAATATTTTATTTTGTAATCTTCACAAAAAAGCATTATTTTATAAAAACAAGTACGTTAGAATAACTATTATCAAGCTTGTTGTCTACTTTTCAAGAAGTATTCAAGATTTTACGTTTGCGTAAGCACTTTTCAGTGAACATTATATTAATGTAAGAAAGAGACAAAGTAACTTATGATTATATTCCATACGAATGATTTTAAAAGTCAAACAACAAATAAAAATTAAATAAATAAAACTTCTTCATGCCATTAAGCCATCAATAGCACTGTACATGTATGGGTGGGTGGGTAGGCGAATACTATTATACGTGTATGAGTGGACGAGTGGGTTAATAGCACTGTACGTGTATGGGTGGGCGGGTGGGTCAATACAACTGTACGTGTATGGGTGGACGGGTGGGTCAATACAACTGTACGTGTATAGGTGGACGGGTGGGTCAATAGCACTGTACGTATATGGATGGGCTGGTTTTTCTTTTCATATGCAATTTACTTCTCGTTCTTAGAAAGAAAGAAAAAAGTTATAACATTTCTTTACATAACCACCAGTATAGCTAAAAACCATACAAACTAAGAAAATTAATGAATTATGCGTTAAATAATAACACACAATTCGATAATACTGCGTAGATACCATGAAAATGAATCAATCGATTAACTGATTCGATACTTTTTACTGCAGTTCATTTCCTACGATTTATGTACATGATTTATTCTCCTTAAAAAAAGCATTTTTAATTACTAATATAATTAAACATTAATTCAAGGTTGGCTCTGTTTAAGAATGTTCCTGTACTAACCCTTAAACATAGGCAAAGGTAAAATTGACAACTGATATAGCGGGCTTGGGATTTGCTTTGGCAAATGTTCCATGTTTGTTATCCAACTTAGAGAAACTTTAATACTCATGTTAGAATTATTCTAGAATGTTACCTGCCTCTTGAATACTTAAAATGCGAAACTGACATTGGCAAACCGGCATGTAATCAACCAGCTGGAAATGAAAACGGAAAACATCAAAAACAATAAACAGGCAAATTCTTATAGCTTCTTCCAAACTCGAAATATTTTCTACCAAACAAAAAATACCTAAATCATTTAGTTGTTGAGCAATTTTTAAGTAAAGGAAGGTTTCAATCAGTATAACTGTTAACTGCACGTTTTTATTCCTCGCTGTTTTCTCTATTACATGATCAAATGAAGGTTAGGTTAGATATTTGATTACTTTCTATTATTATATAATTCTATGGGGGGGGGAGTCAAGGTAACAAATACCAACAATTATTACAAACTGACGAGTTGATGATAATGACCAAGCTGTATGCAAAGTAGAAGCATGGTGATAAGCATTAGCAACTGCCAGGTAAATTTTAAAACTTAAGAAAACAATCATGCTCTAGGTCAAGTGACAGCAACTTTCAAAGGAATCAAGTCTTATATTTAAACAAATACCAGTTTTAATAAACATTTGCATTTTACTTGCTTACGTGATACATGCGAGATTTTTTCATAAATATTTAAAGTGTTGTATTGTCATGCTGTATGCAAGTGTGGAATAAACTGATTTGATTTGCTTAGTTGAGTTATCGCTCAAAAGAGGAACTTGACATTACAACTATGCTACTCCGAGTATTGTAACAAGAAGGACGATATTCCTTTCAAAGTTAAACGGAAGAAAAGAGAGTGCTACACTAAGGTGTAGAGTTCTGGGTCGGATTGAACTCAGTGCAACGTGCTTGGTACAAGTTGTACAACTCTCAGACTTTGCCAACTTTTGAACGTGACTAACCGACTAATAGCTGCAACTATTCCAACGTCAGTGACGTAAAGCTATTACTTCTGTAACTCTTCTTTGTTGGTTAAAAATATTGGAACGTTCAAATGCTGTTCAGGAGATAAAAAAAGTGTCACCCTCAAGAACGTTGATTGTGATTACCCTAAGGGTCGTCGTTTTAAAGTTTTTATAAAGATGTACTCCATAAATAGTTAAATATCGTCTTGTTTTGGGATTACAAACTTCTTGATAACGCCTGAGATGATTACCTTACCGCAGAATCCATAGGACTACGAATATCAATTATTTTTAAAAGAATTTTTAGAAGAATCTACAGTTTAGATTATTGGTAAAACCAATTTAATATAAAGCGCTAATCTAATGAACTTCCACCATCGTGAAGAACAATCATGAAGTGAGGTTTGTAGGTGCTTCCTAAAGGTTTGTAGGAGGCTATTAATATTATGCAAGCTCCTGACGTGCTTGGTCCGGTTTCCGGATGCACAACCAATCCGTGACATGACTTGCATTGCAAACAATTCTGCAACCACTACAACGAACCTCACGAGAGTTTTCGCCACAACTATACAATAGTTTCCCCTGTAACATTCCCCGTCCGTCAACTACCTACCGTAGTACCTTGGTCCGGTTTCCGGATGTACAACCAATCCATGAAATTACTTGCATTGCACACCAAGCACTGTCATGAACCTCAGGAGACTGTACGTCACAGCTATACATCAGTTTCCCCTACAACATTGCTCATCTTTCCTCTAGCTCCTGAAGTACCTTGATTCGGTTTCCGGATGGACAACTAATCTGTGAAATTACTTGCATTGCGCGCCAAGCACTGTCTTAAACCTCAGAAAATTTACGTCACAACTATACATCAGTTTCCCTAACAAAATTACTTGCAATCCGTGAAATTACTTGCATTGCACGCCAAGCAATGTCATGATCTTCAGGAGAATGTACATCACAACTACAATAGTTTCCCACAGTATTCCCCGTCCGTCCGCTAGCCTTGCTCCATCGTCCTTCCCTGGTTCCCGGATAGTTGTTAGCGGCCAACGATTTGCAATTTATTCATTGTTTATTTCCCCGGAGAGACAAAACCATTTAGTTATGAAATAGAGGTTGAAATGAGTTGTAAATGTAGACTTATGTGAACTTACCACACGTGAAACATATAACCTGAATCTTGAATAATTTATTAAATACCAGCAAACTTATTTTATTCCACACATGTTATGTTTTGAACGACTTCAGAGAGTAAGAACAGAAGAAAAACTCGGTACAGTACATAGAAATCATAGTGCAAAGGCATAAAATTGCAATGTCATACATTACCAATTAGCATATGACATGTGGGTAGAGATTTAAATTAAATTTAACGTCTGTCAACACAAGTTTAATTTAATATAAGTTTAAGTACACATAATATGCTGCTCAAGCTCATGTTGTACTTAATTGTAGACATAGTATGGTGACTGGAGCTTACGTTGTACTTCATTGTCCACATAATATGGTGACTGGAGCTTACGTTGTACTTCATTGTACACATAATGGTGACTGGAGCTCACGTTGTACTTCATTGTCCACATAATATGGTGACTGGAGCTTACGTTGTACTTCATTGTACACATAATATGGTGACTCTAGTTTACGTTGTACTTCATTGTACACATAATATGGTGACTGGAGCTTACGTTGTACTTCATTGTTCACATAATATGGTGACTCTAGCATACGTTGTACTTCATTGTCCACATAATATGGTGACTGGAGCTTACGTTGTACTTCATTGTACACATAATATGGTGACTGGAGCTTACGTTGTACTTCATTGTACACATAATATGGTGACTGGAGCTTACGTTGTACTTCATTGTCCACATAATATAGTGACTGGAGCTTACGTTGTACTTCATTGTACACATAATATGGTGACTAGCTTACGTCGTACTTCATTGTACACATAATATGGTGACTCTAGCTTACGTTGTACTTCATTGTCCACATAATATGGTGACTGGAGCTTACGTTGTACTTCATTGTACACATAATATGGTGACTCTAACTTACGTTGTACTTCATTGTCCACATAATATGGTGACTGGAGCTTACGTTGTACTTCATTGTACACATAATATGGTGACTGGAGCTTACGTTGTACTTCATTGTACACATAATATGGTGACTCTAGCTTACGTTGTACTTCATTGTCCACATAATATGGTGACTGGAGCTTACGTTGTACTTCATTGTTCACATAATATGGTGACTCTAGCTTACGTTGTACTTCATTGTCCACATAATATGTTGACTGGAGCTTTCGTTGTACTTCATTGTACACATAATATGGTGACTAGAGCTTACGTTGTACTTCATTGTACACATAATATGGTGACTGGAGCTTAAGTTGTACTTCATTGTCCACATAATGTGGTGACTGGAGCTTACGTTGTACTTCATTGTACACATAATATGGTGACTGGAGCTTACGTTGTACTTCATTGTTCACATAATATGGTGACTCTAGCTTACGTTGTACTTCATTGTCCACATAATATGGTGACTGGAGCTTACGTTGTACTTCATTGTACACATAATATGGTGACTGGAGCTTACGTTGTACTTCATTGTACACATAATATGGTGACTGGAGCTTACGTTGTACTTCATTGCACACATAATATGGTGACTGGAGCTTACGTTGTACTTCATTGTCCACATAATTTGGTGACTGGAGCTTACGTTGTACTTCATTGTACACATAATATGGTGACTGGAGCTTACGTTGTACTTCATTGTACACATAATATGGTGACTGGAGCTTACGTTGTACTTCATTGTACACATAATATGGTGACTGGAGCTTACGTTGTACTTCATTGTACACATAATATGGTGACTGGAGCTTACGTTGTACTTCATTGTACACATAATATGGTGACTCTAGCTTACGTTGTACTTCATTGTCAACATAATATGGTGACTCTAGCTTAAGTTGTACTTTATTGTACACATAATATGGTGACTCTAGCTTACGTTGTACTTCATTGTCCACATAATATGGTGACTGGAGCTTACGTTGTACTTCATTGTACACATAATATGGTGACTGGAGCTTACGTTGTACTTCATTGTCCACATAATATGGTGACTGGATCTTACGTTGTACTTCATTGTACACATAATATGGTGACTAGCTTACGTTGTACTTCATTGTCCACATAATATGGTTACTGGAGCTTACGCTGGACTTCATTGTCAACATAATATGGTGACTCTAGCTTACGTTGTACTTTATTGTACACATAATATGGTGACTCGAACTTACGTTGTACTTCATTGTACTCATAATATGGTGACTCGAGCTTATTTTGTACAAATGTGTACTTCATTATGGTGACTGATTTCTGTAAATTATATTGAGCAATGAATTGGTATTTTTGTGAAAAAGGTCTGAGGTTGGTGAACTCTCCATAATACCTGTACAACTTGTTCTGTTTATATTGTACGATACTTGACTTGTGATGAGTGACATTTCTTTTAAATATAAATCTTAAATATGTAAAGGAATAATGAAACGGTGGTGCAAATCATGAAAAAAAATATTTAATGATTAATTCATTGCAAAATAAAGCCATTATTTATTCTCTAGGAAAAAAGGCAGAGCTAGGGAAACTGATTCAAATTACGCACCCAGTCTCAACTTGTTCAGTTTTTAAACATGGGTAACATGCAGATGTGTTCCGTGCACGACACGTTGTTGTACAACCCCTATGAATATGCGTGACTATATCTGTGCATTGGCATTGTTGTGTATTCTTTTTTAACTGCTTGTTGTAGATTTTCTTAACTTATACTTATATTCTAATTTAGATTTCCAGTAACCCATTATCCCGACAGATTTTCCAATTTTTTAGGGAAAATGTATAAGTATGAGTCCCAAGAACATCGATCGATGCTCAAGACTAATCGATGTGATCTAGGTTTCGTTATTCTGATTACAGTACTAACATAACACCGTAACGAACTAGTAAAATATGCCAAAATATTTTAGATATTTGCTTAAACCTCATGACTTCCCCATGGACCTACAGCTACTTTACGTGTATTGGACGTTTCACACTTAAGCTATATTGCATTCACTTTGTTTTCGAATTTTTGACGAGTACACAATACAAATTTATTAAAAACCAACTATACAAATTTGCAACAGGAACAATAATGTTTATATAAAATAAAACATGCTCAACTACTATTTAGATCCATTTAAATTGAATAATTAACTTAAATTGGTTTAGATAAATTTAAAATACTGCATTTACGTACTGCATGACTAAGTAATCAATTTTGAGACCTCTAAAAACAAAAAAACAAAAGTTGTTTCGGTAATTGTTATAAGTACTGTACTTTTTTCTTGAAGATTAAAAATACCAAAATTTATTAAACTTTTATAACACATTTTTGTCAACCACGAATTAAAATGTAAATGCGATACGTAACAGGTTTTTAGTAATAAAAATGTAAAGTTGATGCATACTGAAAAATATTTACAATTCTGGTACTTTTTTTGTTCCGACTAGAATAAAAAACATTAAAACTTTAAATAAATGTTTAAAATTCATGTCACATCGTAAAATTAAACGAGGAAAACAACGGTGTGCTTAGATTGTTCGTATGCCTCTTAGATTCTTAAAATAAGCTTCAAACTTACGTACACATAAATTCTGCGCCGACAGTATACAACTATGCATTCTAAAATATAGTTTATCAAGAAACTAAATATGTAGTTTACAGTATAATCCCGTCTTAATAGAACTACTTTAATTTAATTACTATATTAGGAAAACTAATTATATATAATTGTAGAGACGATATTTACATTTTGCAATAATACTTTATTAAAATTTGCCTGTGGCCTCTCGAAAACTATGCTTCCATCTTAAAAGGTGACAAACAACTATTTTGAAGATGAAAACACAGTTTTAAAAAGGCCTATTTTATAATTGTTATAAAGTTTTATTGTAAAATGTGATTATCATTTCAACCATTATGTGTAATAACTCCAATAAGTGAGTTATCTTCTATATGAAACTAATTATAACTAATTAATAATATAATTTCACTGTACCTGAGTCATTAAAGAACGCCGTTTTGAAGTGGTGTTGGTCTGTACCTGAAAATAAACACTTCTTTAATAAAATGTTACTAAAGCAATTAACTTTAATTATTATAATAAGAAGAAATACGCAACAAATCAATTAATAAGAAAATCTTCTGACCAAGTACACAAATTAACATGCTTAAACCGAATAAAAAATAATTATCTCAAATCTAAACGTATGCTAAGTCTCGTTGGTTATTAATGAAGGATTGAATAAAACTGGACCAAGGACTGAGCTCTCTGGAACAAAGTGCGGCCGAAACGAAACGCCATTATTGCATGGGAAAACAAAGGCTTCGAGGAGATTGGGAGAATTACGGTGAGTGTCTAGTTATTGTCCAGGCAGACAAGGTGCTGACGGGTCGGCGACCATAGCGGAGGACAAGGTGGGACCTTGGGTGGAAGCGCAAGGGGGACACGGCCACGACGTCAGAGGCTGGCGTGGAGAGAGCGGGCGGAGCTGAAGGACGGGAAACATGAAATAATATATGTTATAGTCAGTTGAATATACTTTATAAAATTTTGACTAACTGTCATTTGAGGTGGTAGGTAGATATAATCTCATTAAAGATTTTAATTCGGATCAAAATTACACTTAATTACCTTTAAGGATGTTCGATCGAAAATTATTTTTGAAAATTTGTTAAATAAATTGTTAGTATCCATGTAAGTAATAAATGTGTTATGAGAAAACATTTCTAAAAAATTTATTTATGGAAATATGGCTGCCCAAAGTGGCTATTTTGGCCTTTTTGGTGCTTGCATAACTCATGAACAAACCGTGTGATATATTTTATTAACATTTTGAGAATATAGTGGATAAAATGTACTAAACAACCTACTATATAGTAAATATAAATATATTTTTTAAGTGTTACCAATTATTTTTCTATGAATGATATTTGTTCTAACTTTGAATTAAAAATTTTAAAATTATCTTTGGTTAATAAAGTAGATTAATAATATATATTGGTAGAGTTAGCTATAAATTAGGTAGTTATGAACTTCTGTCGGATTTGCGGAGCTGGGCAGGCGGAGGCTATGAGGGTGAAATGAAATGAAAATGAAAAATGCCTTTATTAAAGGGGCGAAGTTAGGTCTGTAAAGTCCTCTCTAACACTTAACTCCAAAGGGGGAGGGGAGAGAGAGAGAGGGGATGGGAATGCATTGCTAGTTCGTCAGTGAGTTAGGATCTTTACTACTCTTAGTGGCAGTTGCGATAAAATCTAGAACTAAATTCCTTAGAGCCCTAAACTGGGCGCCCGGACGAACATCCTTAACTGCAGAAGGTCAAAGAATTTAAAACATATCAAAGAGTTGGCCAAGACCGTGCATACCTTATACATGTTCGCGCAAAATGACTGCGCAACTCGTTGCAAAATTCCTGTTTCCCCAAATTCCAACTTTTTCTTATCCCCAAAGGTTACATGATGTAATTAATTTATCCTTGAATTGTTAACAAGATTATTACCAGATGGAATAAATTATAAAAAAAGACAGCCTACAGCATAAATGTAATACAATTTAACCCTACCTTATTTCAAAAATTTAATGTGGAAACAAATGAGAATTGTGAATGCTGCTCCTATGTCAGGTATTCTAAACTCGTGGGAAAACAAGGTACATACAGAAGTATTCTTTAGTAGTCAAAGGTCAAACGTGTGAAGTGTAAATGATGTATACAAATAAATAAATTATTCATTGTGTGTAATTACTGATGCAGACCAATAGTTCTACGTTAGTAACATCCATTGGCCACAAAGTAAATACTGTATCTTTACTTTTTGCATTTATGATAGTAAAAATTAAAAACGTACCTGTATGAGATTTTATTTTCATTTATCAAATCGTTAAGGAGAATTGTGGTTCCATATCAGGTTTAATTGATTGTTATTGTTGATATTATATTCTTTTCCATTTTTGGCTAAACACTTTTAGTAATACTTTGAATGCGAATCATACAATTATTAGGGAATTCAGCTTTGAGTGGGATTCTCGGGCGACAAAGAGAGGTGGGAACTGCTCTACACGTCATTCATAGTCCTAATTTTATTTAATACCAATAAACACATATATACATAAACAACTGAAATGAAGATGAAGATAATCATATTAAGAAAAACATTATAAATATGAAATTTTTTAACTTAACGCTGTACTTTTATATTACAATTAAATCGTGATAGCTGAGAATAAAGGATGGTTGGACATCACAATTAAGAAAGTTTGTTAATAAAGCACAACACTGTTTGAGGTTAGTTATCCAATATAGAGTTTAGCCACAGCACAAAACTAATCCAACGATGCCTGAAGTAGAAAATTGCTGTGCCGCTCATCTCACGCGCCCTTAAAAATTCTGACGGTTGAGCTGTCTTCTCCTTCCACGTAAATAACATGTTCAAACAGTTATGACATCAATACTGTGTCACAATACTTGAATACGTTCTGACGATTTTGCGTATTTCTCATTTCACTTGTCTTGAACACATTTTGCCGGTGTTGTGTATTTTTTTCTGATCTGACGTGACTTGAACGTATTTGACGGTTGAGCGTATTTATCTCTCTCATCTTGAACGCATTCTTACGGTTGTGCGTATTTTCTCATCTCACTTAAATCGAGCATATTCTACCGGCTGTGCGGATTTCTCATCTCACTTGAATCGAGCACATTCTGCCGGCTGTGCGTATTTCTCATCTCACTTGAATCGAGCACATTCTGCCGGCTGTGCGTATTTCTCATCTCACTTGAACCGAGCACATTCTGCCGGCTGTGCGTATTTCTCATCTCACTTGAATCGAGCACATTCTGCCGGCTGTGCGTATTTCTCATCTCACTTGAATCGAGCACATTCTGCCGGCTGTGCGGATTTCTCATCTCACTTGAATCGAGCACTTTCTGCCGGTTGTGTATTTATCACCTCACGTGTCTTGAAAGCATTCTGATAGATTCGCGTGTATCTCATATCTCGCGTTTGACGCATTCTAATGGTTTTGAGTATTTCTCATTTAACTTGTTTTGAATGCATCCTAACAGGTTTGCTGTAACTCACTTTCAAGTTCCTTAAATTATTTTGACAATCGGTGATTTTAACTAAGCTGAATTTTTTCATCACACACTCTCAAAAGGTACTAACAAAATTATGATATCAAAGTCACTTCAATTGTCTTAATCTCGTTCTAGCGGTTGTGATGTTTTCTTGTGATCTCTGGCTTATCTGCGAGCCGATAAAAAGAAGCGCATTCACAAACTAATTTTCTATCAGTAACAGAGCACATACTGGCATGAAACTTATCTTATAATATAAAAACATATATGTTTTACTTTAAATGTATAAATAACACTCGTAACATGTTAGAAGTGTCGACATCTGTTGGTCCTACGTGTCCGGATACACACGAACACCATCCCTTGTCCTCGCAAGTATTTATCTTCATTTGGCAATCAACAGAGAACGTGACTATCCAGTCTAAAATGAGTCTGTTTTCATTTTTCAGAACAATATTTATAATATTTTAACTTTTGGGTTTTTTGCAATAAGAGTTTTTGTCACATGTTTTAGTTACAAAAAGTTTATATAAAATGACTAACTTCATGGGTCCAACATTGTTATGATTAAAAATGTATCTGTTTGATTAATAATTACAAAGTATAGATTGTTATGTATAAATAGTTATACTTCCAACACTCATAAAATACATTAGACATTCTACAGCAGGTCAACGTATAGACTGGATGATGTGAATACATTGATTACCTAGCATTTACTAGGCTTGGTAAGTAAGCCTTCTCGGTGTTAATAAACAAACCGGACCTTTTCCGTTAATTCAATACCACTACTTTAGTTAGGTTATATTATTAGATTTGTTTAGGTTATGTTACGTTAGGTTTGGTTGTGTTATGTTAGGTTTGATTTGGTTACGTTAGGTTAACATACGTTATGGTCGGAAAATATCCAACAAACTGAAAATACAAAAAGTTCTTGTACTTTCCGGAAAGGTTTAAGTAATCAACTTGAGGTAGTAAATAATAGGCCCTAGAATATACGAGATTTGCATCGACTAGACTTATCTCAGTCTTTAGAGAGGGATCGCTCTTTAGAAATAATATGCAACAACATTTGGAGAATAGGAACAGCTGTTCGTGTAGTTAAAATAAAATCTACTTGATCTAAAATTACGTTTTAATTTTACGTTTTTGTGTGATTTTTCAGTTACATATAGGCCTACTAACGATAAAATAAAAACTCAATCACCTATCCATTCATGATGATATGTAACCAGAGAACCCTCAATAGAAATATAGCCAACCACTGACAGATAATCAACCTTTCCATGATGTAGGTAACCGGAGAGTATAAAATGTCTCTTCCAACCTGACAGATAATCGAAGTACCCTCAACAGACACTCTACTAGCCAACCACTGACAGATAATCAACCTTTCCATGATGTAGGTAACCGGAGAGTATAAAATGTCTCTTCCAACTTGACAGATAACCGAAGTACCCTCAATAGACACTCTACTAGCCAACCACTGACAGATAATCAACCTTTCCATGACGTAGGTAACCGGAGAGTATAAAATGTCTCTTCCAACCTGACAGATAACCGAAGTACCCTCAATAGACACTCTACTAGCCAACCACTGACAGATAATCAACCTTTCCATGACGTAGGTAACCGGAGAGTATAAAATGTCTCTTCCAACCTGACAGATAATCGAAGTACCCTCAACAGACACTCTACTAGCCAACCACTGACAGATAATCAACCTTTCCATGATGTAGGTAACCGGAGAGTATAAAATGTCTCTTCCAACTTGACAGATAACCGAAGTACCCTCAATAGACACTCTACTAGCCAACCACTGACAGATAATCAACCTTTCCATGACGTAGGTAACCGGAGAGTATAAAATGTCTCTTCCAACCTGACAGATAACCGAAGTACCCTCAATAGACACTCTACTAGCCAACCACTGACAGATAATCAACCTTTCCATGATGTAGGTAACCGGAGAGTATAAAATGTCTCTTCCAACCTGACAGATAACCGAAGTACCCTCAATAGACACTCTACTAGCCAACCACTGACAGATAATCAACCTTTCCATGATGTAGGTAACCGGAGTATAAAATGTTCCTTCCTACCTGACAGATAACCGAAGTACCCTCAATAGACATCCATGATGTAGGTAACTGGAGAGTATAAAATGTCTCTTCCAACCTGACAGATAACCGAAGTACCCTCAATAGACACTCTACTAGCCAACCGTTGTTGACAAAACCGGAATTCCCTTAAAATATATATAATTATATCAACTAATGTTTCTACAGTATGTCTTTTTTTGTTCACTGAGCAGTTCCCGTATGCACCAGCATACGCAGGATATCACTGTATCAATATAACTGTACGTGTATGGGTGGGTGGGTCAATATCACTGTATGTGTATGGCTGAGCGGATGGGTCAATATCACTGTACGTGTATGGGTGGGTGGGTGGGTCAATATCACTGTACGTGTATACTATGTTATATATATTTATACTATGTTAAATATATATAACATAGTATATATATATTTACTATGTTATATATATGGTTGCTGTTTAATGTGGGACTTGATATGGTTACTGTTCTTGGATTATTCGCTCTCTAATGTATTTTGTTGTTAGATCGATGCATACGGTTATTGTTTTTGGATTATTATCTGTTTTATATATATTCTTGTTAGTTCGTTGTATATGGTTGCTGTTTTTTTGGGTTATTAGCTGTTTAGTGTGTATTTTTGTGTAAAGTTGTTGTTTTTTTCTTTTTCTTTTTGTTACTCGATGTTTAATGTGTATTTTTTAGGTTGATGTATACATTTAATTCATTACGGTAAGTCATTCTTATTTGTATATGCTTAATGTTTGGGTTATTCATCGTTTAATATGTATTGTTGTTAGGTCGTTGTTTTTGGGTTATTAGCTGTTAAATGTATATTTTTGTATAAAATTTCTGTTTTTGCTGTTAAATGTGAGTTTGGTATTGGGACTTGATGTTTATGTTTGGATTATTCACTCTTGAATGTGTTTGTTGTTGATAGTTTGATGTAAATGGTTGCTATTTTGAGGTTATTCACTTTTAATGTGTATTTCATGTTTGCAGTTCTTGGATCAATCCCTCTTCAGTGTTTTTTCTTGTTGGGTCGATGAATACGGGTTTTTTATTATTGGCTTTTATTATACAGTGAAAACAATGGAGGTACCACCAAACTAACATGGCTGGGCGGTTAGGTCAATACCATGGTACGCTCACTGCTGAGCGCGAAAGTCAATACTATTGAGCCTATAAGCGGGCGGGAGAGTAAATACACCGTTGTATGGAAAATTGGGTGGGTTAATAACATCGTATGTGAATGGGTAGGTGGGTGGGTCATTATTACCATACCATCAGGCCATAAACGGATTTCTAACCTTGCCACATGTTCTCCCCAGTCCTTGGCCTTAGCTACTAAAATAACAAGGCACTGCCAGCCGGTAAAGCATGATTTAAAGATAAAGCAGAGATGCCTTGTGTAGAATAAAATGTTGGTTAACATACAAAAAAAAATACCTCTACCGAAATATATATAATAGAAAACAGTCTACCGAAATATAACTCTACAATTCATGCAAGTTGACAAATGACAAAAAGAACAAATACGCAATTTTGGCCGTTCTTTCCTGGTGCTTGATTATTCTTGACTGTAGATAACTAGGTTCATTTATGTTTTCATTTTTTTAATGGTGAAAAACAACAAAAAAGACAAGTTTCGTTTCTTGATATGTCAAGTTCAAATGCTTCTCTTATTTGGTCTAAGCGTCGTTGCTGTAACTGTGAGCCAATTGTCATGGAACTGTTAAAAGAACACCGGTAAGTGGATTCATACAGTTCCAACGTGTTATTGTGAGGAAATTTACGTTGCACAACTATTACCGAGTGGAGGCTGCGGTATGTGACAGTGTAACAGATGACTTCGTTCGCCAACAATTAGCCCACCACATTCCGAATAAAATTGTAACTTAATATTGCCGCTACCATTTTAGTTTGTTTCAAGTGATTTTCAAAAATGTAAGAAAATTACTAGTGGTGGGATGATTTACTGAATACGGAATGATGCTTAATTATTTGTAAATATTATTTAACAATAAATGATTATATATATATAAAAAGAACCACACTTAGCAATCTTTTCTTGATTTTTTTTTAATGTTTAAAATCGATTTCGGTCTCGAAATCTATGTTAAACTGATGATGGTCTTTCGAGACCGAAATCGATTTTAAACATTAAAAAAAAAATCAAGAAAAGATTGCTAAGTGTGGTTCTTTTTATATATATATATAAATATTAAGCAATCAAATAGCTAAAAATGTCAAATAAATGATTCAAAAGAATTGCCACAAACTTTTCCCCATATTAAACACTAAAAAATAAAAACTTTTAAAATTACTAGTTTGATTCCCAAATATGTTTTTTTTGTCATAACTCAAAAACTAGTTAAGTTAGATACGAGCTGTTTTTACTAAAATATATTAAATTGTAATTTACATCTTTCCTGAAATTTGATCAAAATCGTTAGAGCTGTTTTTCAGAAAATTCTGTTTTTGTATGTTTTTTATAAATAACAATTTTAAAAAAAACTAAATTTTCAAAAAGTGAAAAATGGTCTGGAGATTTAGGTTAAATAAACCTACATACCAAATTTCATAAAAATTGATCCGTCCGTTCAGCGAACAGCACATACACACATACGGATAGACACCAAAATTTTTATCGAAAAGAAAACACTCTTTTTGAGAGGGACCCTAAAATGGATTTTTAGACCAATTTGAAAAAATTTTTGTTGGACAATCACAATACTTTCTCTATGCTAACGCATATGGGAGAAAGTAAAAAAGTAACTAATGCTCCAAGAAACAAGAAAAACATTCACGCTTCACACATCCTTTGTGGTGTTTGCGATGGACATACAAAAATATCAGTAAAGGAGTACAATTAGTTCTGAACATTTTCACCAAATGTGAGACAGTAAACCTCACACTCAAAGGAAAGGCGTTTGGAGAAAGTGTTTGTAAACCGTTTAGATAGTGTAAACACAGTCCATGGATTCTTCTCCACCTGTCTTTGTTTGTATCTCTACAGACACATTCTACTTGAATGTCGGATCTCTGATGGCGTTTTATTTTGCCTCTTTTCTTTTTTTCGTTTACATTATGAGGTTAATATCCATTTCGCCTTTATTTTACTACGTTCTCTATATATAACGTCAAGAAAAATTCTTATTCCTCGTGTAGTTCTCTACTATCTCCCTACATAGGAGGGGAGATATTTCAAATTTGGGTCAAAATCGGTTATATGCCCACAAAATTTAAACTTTTTCCTTTTAACTTGGGGCGTTCTAAAATGATCATATTTTGTAAGAGGACAGTATGAGGGGTAACCAACAGTGATTTAGTGCAAATACAACCAGTGTAGGTTGGGTAACATACGTGATCAGCTAGGGTAACAACCGTTATCAGTTTGGGTTAGGTTAGGCTAAGGTTAGTTTAGTTTATGTTAGGATAAAATGTTTCTCGAGTCAGCCCTAAAACAGTCATGTTAAAAAAAAACTCTATGAGGGCATATAACCGATTTTGACCCAAATTTGTAACCCATTATTAACTTTTCACTATGCACGATATCCACATTTCCAACCTCTACTCTTTTTTCATCTTCCTATGTGAATACGATAGGATTCCTATGTGAATACGCTTTTTTTGACATGATTCAAGTCTGTATAGCTTCATGCAGGAAAATATGTCTAACCAAAGTAACAGACGGTGCGACAGCGAGTTTCAAGGAACTGATTCAAATATATCCTCTACTGGGAACAATAAGATACGGTGTTGCATATTAAACGGAATTCACTGGAAGGTGTTAAAGCAAACTTTCCTTTCGGATTGAATACGTCACGTTTAGGAAAACAGAAGAAAATAATTGTAAAGTGAAACGGTTTACAAACGTACATCACTGCTGTATGAACAGTCGATAATATAAACACAGAGAAAAAGCAAACGGATGTCGCTTTCTCATGGCCGCAACTAATCTACATGTTAATACGTCAGCAGTAATAATTACTGAATTCATCCTTGAGGATTAGGGTGAATAAAGGAAGGACTGAAAAGGAGCTAGTCTCCCATCGCTAAACAAACGGAAGAAATAACTGCTCGAGACACAAATGCAGCGTGTCTCGTGCAGTTATTATCAATTAAACGAGACACTCACCCCCACCCACCCCACACGTACAGTGGTACTGACCCACCCACACCACATCACTACCACTGTACATGTATGGGAGGGCCGGTAGGCCAATGCCACTGTACGTGTATGGGGGAGGGGGCAACTAGTAAGGAGTCAACTAGAGGCATAAAAAAGGTCATATTTATGCGTAATGGGTAAATAGTGATGCGTATTGAAGAGCTGTCTAAGACCCGTTTCACACATAGTGAATATTATCATAGACAGTATTGTAGTACTAATACCAGACATCATGGTAACTCCCAGATAACAGAAACAGTCAAGCGATCCAATCAAACTTAGACAGTTAGGGTACTATATTTTACTCCAATACACATCAATAGTATCATTTACCATTGTACGTGTGTGGATATGCGAGTGGGCCAATACCACTGTACGTGTGTGGGTGGGCGGCTGGGTCATTTACCACTGTACGTGTAAGGGTGGGCGGGTGGGTCAATACCACTTTACGTGTAAGGGTGGGCGGGTGGGTACAGTTCAATAACACTGTACGTGTATGGGCGGGCGGGTGGGTCAATAACACTGTACGTGTATGGGCGGACGGGTAGGAGGTACAAGTGTCTTATAAAGTAATATTAGAGGGTTTGTAATTATCTAAGAATCAGACCAATACTACGTGGTTCCATTCCCTTAGTTGCCCTGGATAATGGATTATAAATAAATGGCTCTGCCTAAGGAACAGTTGACCTTAGCTAGTAACAATGACTACTAGCTAACTGGTAACTGTTCATACCAATACAGTTGGAAAAGTACCACTGCACGTGTATGGGAGGCTGGTTGTGCCAGTACCACTGCACGTGTATGGGAGGGTTGGTGGGCCAGTACCACTGCACGTGTATGGGAGGCTGGTTGTGCCAGTACCACTGCACGTGTATGGGAAGGTGGGTGGGCCAGTACCGCTGCACGTGTATGGGAGGCTGGTTGTGCCAGTACCACTGCACGTGTATGGGAAGGTGGGTGGGCCAGTACCACTACACGTGTATGGGAGGGTGGGTGGGCCAGTACCGCTGCACGTGTATGGGAGGGTGGGTGGGCCAGTACCGCTGCACGTGTATGGGAGGGTGGGTGGGCCAGTACCGCTGCACGTGTATAGTAGGGTGGGTGGGCCAGTACCACTGCACGTGTATCGCACTATTGGATACGGCCTGTGTTTCTTGCTTGTCTGTGACATAAACTACATACAAGTATTTTACTAACACCACATATGCCAGTTAAAGAACTGAGACCATCATATTAAAAGTAAACATGTTCAACAATCAATTATAAACACGATATCGCATTAATCATCGTAAATTTAAAATAATTGTAAGTAGTTTTAAATAGAGAAGTTTGTTATTTATATTTCTTTATTTTAAAGAGAGCGCGGATTCATGATTCCTGGATAGTTACCCAAAGTGTTTTCTATAGACTACTGTTCTATTATATGTGCACTCTCAACTAGAAGGTCGTTCTGAACCATCCCATCACCCAGATACTGGACAAGGGTACTCTGCAGCAGACATCGCTAAACTCCTCAGCGACGGCGCATTGCCGTTATGTCCATTACCCAAATCATATTGAACGGTAATCACAATTAATTGGTTAACTGTTAAACACGGCGTTATTTAGAAACAACCAATTTTCCTTGTTACGAGTTGTTATAAGCATCCAAATCAACCATCAGTTTTCTATGTTTATATGGTTACCATCATTGGTCAAATTATTTTAGCTTTCTCCACCCCCTTAAGGTCAAAGTATTTTCTGTATAAATATATTAATGGAAAGTCATCAAATATTCTAACGTAACCTTGACCATGCATCGACGCAAGTGTGGTAGAGAAAGCAGCAACGCGTGACATTTATCACAATCAGATAAGATTTAATGCGATTTTCACACATTCCTCAGTGGGCACTATTTTCACACATTCCTCAGTGGGTGCGATTTTCATACATTCCTCAGTGGGCGCTATTTTCACACATTCCTCAGTGGGCGCGATTTTCACACATTCCTCATTGGGCGCGATTTTCACACAACCGAGTTTAGGGGAAGCTAAATGAATTTGATCCTTTTATTTTTATCTTAGAACTGTATGTTGACCAGACAATATAAAATGATTTAAAAATCAAGAATTTAAATCACGAATGTTCTGTTTTGCACTTCTAAAATTAATTAACAACTAACATAATTCAACCGTATGAAATTCAACGAACGGCAAAGCTTTCAGGCCAAGTTTAAGTCCCGATGGACACGAGCGCATAAAACTGCTCGGAGCAATTACAAAGTGGTCTAGTACTTCCTTAATGCGATTATTCCTGGTTATTACGCGAGACGTAAGAAGAACACAAATTGGCCGTTTGACATTCATCGTATTCAGTGGTTGGCAGCAATGCATGCGGCCCGGCCCGCCCTGGTGCACACGGACTTGCAAATTACACGCTCGTTGCCCAGGGATGCACTGTTATTTGTTTTCCTGTTGTTGACGTCGGGAAACCAACAGGAACGGACGCCCCGTTTTCATGTTAATCACTGTCATTATCATAGGTCACTCAATCACCCTGCTTTTCTGCTACTGTTCTGTAATAAAGTTTTATTATTAACTGTGTGACATTCTAATTCTGGAAATTATAATCATTTTTTCAGATTTCATACTAATTAGAAATTTTGTTCAACTTTTGGGGCAGATGAACTGCAAAAATATTCTTATGAAACGTTTTATCCAACTCACATTCTTCATAATATATAACCTTCATAAGCCTAAACCATCAACGAGCATCATTAATTATGTGATTCCTAGTTTGTGTTTGAAGAATTTTAGTATAGTCGCACTTCAGCCAGGAAACAACTCATCAGCCAGAAGAGTTTTGAGAGTCACTCCAGCTAATGAGTACAGACATTGTGGCGACAAATGTGTGTTTTCTTTGAGAGTAAAGAGTCGTCCAGAGTGTGCTCTGCTCTGAAGGGAGACAATGCTAGAGAGACAACAGTTAATAAGAAGACCGTGAATCTGTAACATATATTGTCGATGCTCTCTCTCACACACACTGGCTTGAAGGAAAAGATGCTCCACACTATCTACCGGTCGCTGATCGTACTAGCGTCTTCAAGCTCTGCGCCAGGCTGAATTTTTAACATGGTGTTAGCACTTTTTATTGGGATTTGTCTTGATTTACAGCGGCGAGCGTGCACCACAGTTCTGTTTTAACTGTGGCCTGCCCCGCAGGAGTCTGCAGTGGTGACCGATGTCTTCTATTCGGCTTCTCAATGTCATCATGAAGTGAAAAAGACTGCATATACCTCGGAATTCGGATTTCAAAAGTGGATCATTCATGCGATGAATCTTCCACTTCCATCCGTAGTCGTGGATGGGAGGAGCATCAGTGGTGTCTGTGTCAGGGGCAAATACTTCTCATCGCTTGATGAAAGTGTCCGTGACATTGAACGTACGTGTACTTTGGTATCTCACGTAAGTGTAGTGTTCTACATGATTTGCTGTATTCCATTTAATTTCAATATTCTAGTTTTGAAAGGTGCCAATACACCCTACCAATACACGTATAGTGGTATTGACCCACCCGCTCACTCATACAAGTTTAGTGGTATTGACCTACCCGCCCACCCTTACACGTACAGTGATACTAACCAACCCACTCACCCATACACGTAGTGAAACTGTATGCCACATTGTGAAACTGTGTACTTTAGTATCTCACGTAAGTGTAGTGTTCTACATGATTTGCTGTATTCCATTTAATTTCAATATTCTAGTTTTGAAAGGTACCAAAATCATCAAGATTTCATAAAAAATCACATTTGCTGTGATTCCTCTGAGGAACTAAGGGCAACTACACCTCAATCTCCTGGGAGCCTTCACCTTCTACTCAGCCCACGATCTCCCCTCTTTCCTCAACCGTAGCTCTTGGTCATCCTCTTCTTTTTCTCCTTAGGGATTTCACTCCAAGAATCTCCTAACTATAACATTCTTTTCTTCTCTCACAGTGTGACCAATCCATTACCATTTCCTTTACATTATCCTCTGGTTAGTGTATTCCCACAATTGTTAAATTTATATCAGAATAGGACCTTTTAGAAGAAATCATAAATATTTAGTTAGTCAGAGACCTTGCCCATCCACTCAGGAGTTTGTTAAGTAGACGTTTTAATATACAATATACTCTGTTTGTACAGAGAGATGACTCGTTCATAATAGCTGTGTGACAGTGGCGCGCTACACAATAGTATGGCTGACCTCAGTGCGGCAGGGTCAATGGGAGGTCAGTCGGTCAGGTGAGCCACCTGTAGCGACTGCCACTATCTGCGAACGTTCGACACTCCCCCTCGCCATCACAGTGGTTCTTTTACACTAGGTCAATTTTGATATGTACATTTATTTTTAAGGCCGGCTTATCAGAGCATCTAGAGTTGTGGTGTACATCAGTCACTTGACTGGCTCTGTATCCATCTTACAAGTCTATTAATCGGTGTTTCGGCCGGCTTTAGGGAGAACTGAATTCCGCTCGCAGCGCTGACAGTACGTCTGACCACGATCTACTCACACACAGACACTCGACCCCTCCCCTGGGATGGATGAGGTATAATTGCAGGAAGTCGTTTAAGCGCGATCCTGCGTGTGTCTCTATGTACGTGTGCGTAGCGATTGTATTGTAATATAAAATGCGGGTAAAAGTACATGCATAAGTTGAGTACCATACATAAATGTAATCGATTTTGTAAATTGTGTGATATTAAAAAGCATAATATATCAAACACGACATTGTATTTCTCGTCGTAATGAAATAAAAAAAAAAACATATAACATTAATTATTTAAAATCAAATTTGCAGAACAATTACGTAACTTAAAGTAACTGATGAACAAGACCAGTTCTGTGAGGGTCTGTTTTTAAAATTTGGAAATAATAGGGAAAATAGTTTCTTAATTGTGTATGTACCAAGAAAGCCAAAATTGGCAACATTGAGGTGATGTATTTATAACTATAAACATAATTTTAATTAAAGAACTACTTGGGAGGCGTTTAATAGCGGATATAAAGTAGTTGAAATCGAAAAAAATCGCAAATATTTTTTATCCCTAAAGGTCGACCGCAGCAGAGAAGTCATCACAAATCGTACGCATGTTGTTAAATGGTAGGTGGTTGGCCCATCAACGCTTTTGCTGGTGCTGTTATTTATGTTCGGTGGTCAAAGGATAAGAATAGGTCACATTCCAAAGGTTCAAATCTATGGTGCAGTAGCGGAAGGCGAGGAAAAGCAAAGACCACAGAGTTACATTGACGCCAACTGGCTGCGGCCCAACTCACCTGGCGCTGCTGTTGGCAACGTCACAGCTGATCACGCTGTGAGGAGGATGCTCTGTTAAATATTGTCGATCACTCTAGCTAAGATAATGCTATGAAACTTAAAATGTACGTAAATGGTTCTGTTGTGGTCCTACTTTCATTGGTAGCAATTAATAAAGTAATGTGAGAAATATCGGCCTCGGTTTATTCAGTCATGTACAGGGTGTTTCAAAAGTTAGTTTAAAAAAATTAAGAATCGATTATTCATGCTGAGAGAAAAAAAAAGTTCTCGTAAACACATGTCCTAAAATGCTTCGTTTTCGGTCTCAATATCTGTTTGTGATTTTTACGTAAACACTTATTACTAAAAAATCTCTTAAGCTACAGAATTGTAATTTTGTAGGACTATTTGTTCATTTTAGACCTAATACGCTACTTTGAAAAATATGGATAAAATATTATTAATAGTTTCAAATAGTAACTGTTTATGATCCTACATTTCATGAAAGATTTGTAGATACGATAAAATTATAAGACACATTAAAAAGAGCATGTTACTCCGCGATGAAATGTTTGACACATGAATTGTTATGATTGGTTCACGAATAACACAGATATTGAAATTTTAGCCTGAAGGGTTATTTTTTTGACCTGAAATGCATTTTGATATATTTTATAAAAACTGTATTAACTGTATTAAACTGTATTAAACTCATTGGATATAGCAAATCGATGTTTATTAAATTTTCATTTTTGTTTATTTTTACATATAAAAAAAATAATTTTTACTTAAAACTTATAAATCACAGGTCTTGTTCAAATGACTTCCGTAGGTCTAAAAAAGACAAATAGTTATACCAAATTACAATTCTGTTGTTTAAGAAATGTTCGAGTTATGAGTTTTAACGTAAAAATCACAAACAGACATAGAGAACTATAATTAATCGTTAGGAAATGTGTTTATAGGAACATTTTTAATTTTTTTAGCATAACATTCATTTCCTAAATTTTTAACGTTATTTTGAAACACACTGTATACAGGGTGTCCTGCTTCGACTGTCGCATATTTTAAAGGATTGTTTGTCAGGTCAATACAAGCAAATAATGCCGTATAAAATGTGTCCTATCTCGATTAGTGTGTCTGTGTGCGTTTTTTATGCAAATCTGAATATCTTAAAAATCGGTTGACAGACAATACTGAATTTTCGCATGAAAGTGAATCTTAAAAAGAAACATTTCATGTAAAAAGATTATAATGTCTAAGATTATCAGTTTAACAAAAGCGGCTGTCTAAAAACTTCAAAGTCAAATATAAAAAAACCACACATTTCACTCAAAAACGTTAAAAACGCAGTATTTGTAGACTATAATACGCCAATTCAACGATATGTCAATTTATAATATTGGGTGGAAAATAGTAGAGAACAATTATTTTTTGTGACTGAAAGAAAGCATTGTCATCACAGTGCCTACGTGACATTTCTTTCAGTCACAAAAAATAATTTTCCTCTGTTATTTAGCACCCGATATTTTAATTGACATATGGTAGTTGAATTTGAAATATTGTACGGTACAAATCAAATATTGTATGGTTGAATTTGACGTAATATAGCTTACAAATAGTGTTTTGAGGTTTTTGAGTAAACTGTTAAGTTTTTTTATATTTACTTTTGAATGTTTAGACAGCCGCCATTTTTAAACCAATAATTTTAGACATACAGATTTTTAACATGAAATGTGTCTTTTATGAGTAACTTTCAAATCAAAATTCAATATTGTAAATCAAATTATTTTTTAGCTATTCAAACGTTTATTAAAAATACATACAGACACACAGATTTAAAACTAATCAAGATAGGGCACATGTTATAAGTCATTATTTGGTTGTATTAACCAGGAAATCCTCTAAAATATGCGACAGTGGAAGCTGGAGCCCTGTATATAAGTGGGATTATGATTTATTTGATTTTTAAGTCATTTAATCGTCTGGTAATAAGCTGTCTTTTAAAAATCTAACTTTTTATGTGTATTTAATTAATTTATTTTACATAATAAAATATTGGGTAATATTTAGTTACAGATTGGTACAACATTTATAGGTTAATTGCAGCTTAACTTAACGAGACGTATAATATTCAAATGAAATAACGGGACTGAAATATTGGTTACAACACAAAAGCTTGGTTTATAATCAAAATTGTTAAAGCGAGAAAACATATAACCTGAGGAATTAAGTGTTAGGATTTCAGAATTTTGTATGAACATGTATCGATTCAGGATGTAAATTCATGCCAGCCACAAAACCAGCTAATAGGCGTGCGCAGTTGGTGATTGAAAAAGAAAAACAACGTCTTTGGAGGCCTTCCGTCAAGGTCAATCTGCTATACAGAAGATTCTGCGCAGCGTCAAGCGTCTTGTCCCGTCCATCTCGGCAGTGTGCACTCCCTCTTCACTCCTGATGACCATCAACAATACGGATTTACAAAAGGTAAAAGCACCGAAGGTGCAATATTGAACTTCACAGAAGCAATATATTCATGTTTCAACAACAATCTTAAAACTACTGGAATTTTTATTGATTTTTCCAAAGCGTTCGATTTTGTAGATCATAATATTTTATTAAATAAATTAGAATATGCAGGAGTAAGAGGAAGAACTGCACTCAATTGGTTCAAATCATATCTGACAAATCGAACCCAAAAAGTAAAAATAAAAATGTATCTAGCACACCACAACTAATAAAAAAAGGGGTACCCCAAGGTTCCATTCTATCAGCTTCATTATTCATATTATTTATTAATGACCTATTAAATATGCAGTTGAGAGGAGCAGTTAGTGCGTTTGCAGATGACGTGGTCCTCCGGTTTTCAAACAGCCATTGGGAAACCATTTGGCAAGATATGAACCACGATCTTAAATTGTTAAAGGACTGGTGTATCAATAACAGAATGGTCATAAACGCTACAAAAACAAAAATTATAAATTTCGATCTCAACGGGTTTTCATTTGACAGCGTTCTAAAATTCCATGTTACAGACGAATGTTATAACAATCTCAGTGTGCTCTTGCACAGAAATAGAGCAGGTGGAAAATATTAAATATCTCGGTTTGTATCTGGATGAAAAACTTTCTTGGAAAACACATACAATTCATGTACACAACAACATCAGAAAATTTTACTTCTTAAGAAACTTTCTCAATCAAAATTTGCTACGCATGCTTTATTTCTCACTTATTCATTCAAGATTAGTTTACGGAAATGAAAACTGGATAGGGGCTGGTAAAACCACACTTAAAGCGCTGATAATTACACAAAAACATTTTGTAAGAATTATTTCATTCAAACCCAAGCGCCAATCTTCTCACCCCCTTTTTATCGACTTGCAAATTTTACCTGTAATTCATCTTTTTGTTTATAAGGTTCTAAAGATATTTTATAATAGGAGTGGTAATTTTAAAACAGATATTACCCAGAACTAGAAGTGTCACTGAAGGAATCTATATAAGACCCAAAGTGAAAAAAAGTATATTTAAACAAAGCTTTACTTATTTAGGACCTAAGTTATTTAATCAAATTCCAAATGGAATTAAATATAACAACTCATCCATTAATACATTTTTAGCAAAATTAAGGAAATGGCTCCTTACTAAAGATCAAGTAAACTTTTTGTTTGAAACATTAATCTAAAGAAAAAAAGAATGAAACCAAATACAATTTTTTTTTACATATTTATTGTCCATTACTAATTAATGTTTTAGGAGTTTATTTTTTATAGGCACATGAAAGGGAAGAGCTTGATTGGTTGTAGTGTTGTTCTATGGTATTTGATTGGCATTTGAGTAGTTATAGGATCAGTATAGTTATAGTATATTAGTTTTAGTACAACTTAAATAACATTAAAGTTAATAAAAACATAACTTTTAAGCTTAACCACGCTGCAGAGAGCTGTCTGCTTTACCTGATTTGATTAACTGACTGTATTTAAATATTGTTTTAAAGTTATATTTTTTGTGCTAGCCATCATTTACTTGATGAGATGGCTAGAATTCCGTTGTATAAATATTGTATTTTTGTTATTTTATGGAATAAAAGATTATTCTATTCTATTCTAGTCTTAGCAAGACTCATCTTAAGAGGGCTCTAAACCCCCGCGCTGAGAAGCGTAAAAACTGCTTTGCGCGGTCCAAGATACTGCCCTTATTTACTGTCGTAAAATTATAAATGATACATCTATTCAAAGATAAAGACATTTTTGACTCAAATCGCTTTTTAGAATTTTCGAATTCTCCTTCGTTTCGATTTTATAGGTTATTGAAGTTACCCAATATTCAAACTAGTGCCAAAATAAAACTAGAGCTGTTATCGAAATTTTAAAAAGCGATTTTAGTCAGAAATGTATCTGGTTTCAATTTAGTTTTGGTTTCAGATCGATATCTTTAAATCTGTAGCCGCAATGTTGGACCGCGCAAATGCCTGCATGGTAATTTATTGCCAAAATACGCGGTGATTCGTGAGATCCAAGTGGCGAAACCTCGAACTTCTTAGTCGCGGATGGATTTTACTACTTCATTCATAAAAACCTTCCTTCATTTAATTTAACATCGATGGATGCAATGTAGGCCTACGACGACTGATATCAGTATTATTTTACAGACTAATTACTTAGAGTTAGTCTAATTACTTTTGAATGGCTTATTTAGTTTAAATTAAAATGTGCGTTCCCATGTGGTTCCTGATACAATCTAACTACAAAGTAAAGCATAACATTTTTATTCCTAATGACAGTGCACAATATTTATTATGCCATGAAAAATACTGTAATAATCATCTATATACAACATTTTTATGAAATAAATCATTTAAACTACATTACATTTAATGCGTACAGTAAAAATATTAATTCAATAATTCCGGCTTGACCAAAGCAATAAGTAATTCTATAATAAGTCACTATCACTATTGGCCTTTGTTTTATTTTAAAAATATAAATACAGTAATGTTAAGTCGTAACTATTAATTTATTATAGTTCATTAATGTTGTGGTAGAAAAATTGCTAGGTCATTTATTTGTAATTTTATAAGAAGGTAACTTTGAAGCAAATATTTTACCTAAACGGTAACAAGGACAGAAAAATATGACAGCCGGGGGACGGGGCGGGGCGGAGCGGCAACCTTTTGTGACGAAGTCATGGGGCGAGGTAGTGTTTAGGAACCTCGTACCACTCCCGATGTATTCCGTTGAACAGCTAATGAGAAGACTTATAGGACGGTAAAACTTGACATAAGTGATATTTAAACATTGTGCAATGCGAAGAGAATTAGTAAAATACTAATTTAAAAAGGTTTTCTTAATTAATTAGCATAGTATGTGTTGGTAGATGAATTTAATACAATATTAATATAAACTGAACAAATATAACGGTGATTGATTATTAATATATTATTAATTAATAGAAATTTAATTTAAGCTAACTTTAAATTTAAATTTAATAACCTAACTTTAATTGTTATATCATTAATTCTTTATACATGACCATTGTAATACAATTGTATAATTGTCCACTACAAAATAAATACATTTTGATATTTTTGATTTTTTATTGGGGTAAGCTTAAGTTTACCGAAATCGATCACCATAACATTCGTAGCCTACATATTGCACTTATTTTTTATCAATACAGTATAAGTATTATACTGTATGAAATTTGCATTTTTTTACTTGTGTATTGAAGTAAAATTGTTCAACTATTATTATATTGCTGAAATAAGATGTTCTGATCGGTTTGGTTTTGCATTAATTTAATGCATGTTCAATTACTTGAGTATCCACTGACCTAATTTGGGAGCTCGTGATCAACTTGTGGCAGCCACACTGATCAACTTGGGTAGTCATCGTAATGGACTTGGCTAGCACTCGTGATCAACATGGCTAAAACTCATGGTCAGCTAGGGTAGTACCCGGGATCAACTTGGGCAGCCTCCGTAATGGGCTTGGCTAGCACTCGTGATCAACATGGCTAACACCAATGATCAACTCGTATAGTACCCGTAATAAACTTAGCCATCCACCGTCATAGACTTGGCTAGCACTCGTGGCTAGTCAATAATGAGTGGCTAGTAAAGTAGACCACAGGTGCTAACCAATGTAATCACTGGTGATTACACAAGTTCAGTTCACCAATGGTGCTACTCAAAGTAATCATGGGTGGATACCTAAATTGACCGTGTTATATCTTAGATTATTAGAGGTCCTACCTACTAAGTTGACCACAGACTCTACTTAAGGTAATCACGGGTGTCTTCTCAAGTTGACCATGGGTCCTACGCAAAGTAATTACAGGTACTATCCGAGTTGACCATGGGTGCTACCCAAAATAATCACACTTGTTATCTTGTAGCACTGGTGCTACTCAAAGTGATGGCTGATAATACCCAAGTTGACTACAGATACTACCCAAGATAATTAGGCGTGGCTACTAAAATTAATTACGGTTTCTCCCCTAGTGGTTACTCCAGTTGACAACTAGTGCTAGCCAATGTAATAAGGGGTGGCTACTCAAGTTGACCATGGGTCCTACCCAAGGTAATCACAGGCACTAACCAAGTTCACCATCGTAATTATGGGTGGCTACCCAAATTGACCGCATGTTTTACCTAAAATAATTATAGGTCCTACCTAAGTTGACCACAGGCTCTACTCCAGGTAATCATGAGTGGCTTCCTAAGTCACAAAGGATCCTACCCAAAGTAATCACAGGCACTATCTAAGTTGACCACGAGTACTACCCAAGGTAATGAGGTGTGACTACCCAAGTTGATCATGGGTGTTACCAAAGGAAATCACAGATGCTATCGAAGTTGACCATGGAAGCTACCCAAGGTAATGACAGATATTATCCAAAATGATCACTGGTGATACACAAGGTAATTACAGTTATTACCCAAGTTAACCAAGGGTGCTGCCCAAGGTTAATCACAGATAGTAACCAAGTTGACGACGGGTTATACTGAAGGTAATCACAGATTCTATCCAAGTTGACAATGGGAGCTACCCAAATCACATATAATAAGCAAAATGATCAATGGTGGTGCTACCCAAGGTAATCAGAGATATTACCATAGAGGACCAAGAGTAGGCCTACTAACCAAGGTAATCACAGGTACTACCCATGTTGATCATGGGAGCTACCCAAGTCAATCACAGGTACTACTCAAAATGATTACTGGTATTACGGGTGGCTACCTAAATTGACCACGAGTGCTACCCAAAATAATCACAGGTACTATCTAAGTTGACCACGGGTGTTACCCAAGTTAATCATGGGGTGGCTACTCAAGCTGGCCACGGGTCCTACCAAAGATAATCACAGGTAGTACTCACGTTGACCACCGGGGCTACCCAAGGCAATCAGGTAAGGCTACTCACGTTGATCACAGGGTTTAACCAAGGTAATCACAGGCACTACCAAGTTCACCACCGGTCCTACCTAAAGTAATCACAGGTACTACCCATATTAACCACTGTTAAGATAATTAAAGGTCCTAAGTTGACCACAGGGTCTACTCAAGGTAATCACAGGTGACTTCCCAAGTCCTGTCCACCACAGATCCTATCCTACCCAAAAAAATCACAAGTACTATCTAAGTTGACCATGGCTGCTACCAAAGACAATCCCACACATTGACCACGCGTCCAACTCAAGGTAGTAACGAGTGGGCTAGCTATGTTAACCACGTTTTATAATCGAGGTAATTACGGGTGGCTACTCAAGTTGACCATGGGTGCTACCCAAGGATCACAGGTACTACCCAAGTTGACATGGGTTCTACGCAAAATAATCACAGATACCACCCAAGTTAATCATTGGTGGTACCCAAGGTAATAACTGATACAACCCATGATGGTCACGTTTTGAATGTATGTAACTAACTGTTCTTAAAAGATCTATTACTTAAATGTAATAGTGACTTTATAAAATTGCGACATACTCAGCTAACTCATGTATCTGTATATTATAATACTCTGGCAAATGTAATTATTTATTATCAATAAATTGTTCAAGCATTTTCTATATTTACTAGGAATAACATTAATCTATTTCTAAATATGTTTTAACGTCAGCTTTAATCCATGCAATATAATCATTTCTTATAAACGACAAATACATTCATAGGTAACGAAGTGTTTAGCGCTTATGTACTGTGGTGCCACAATGGATGAGTCCAAACTGCTCAGACAGGTAAGGACAAACTACTGTACTCATATAAAAAACTGAGACCAAAGTATTGTGTGAATTGCTGAGGTCAAACTCGTAGACTACGTGAGCCTAAACTACCCCTGACATACATGTTTATGAGGCCAAACTACTGTCAGGTAGGGGAGTCCAATCTGCTTTGAACGTCTAAAATTATATGTTCGAAATTGATATATGCTCCCAGCAGTTTCTCTGTTGGTTTCTCTGTTTTGATTGTTGGTTATTTTTAACAGTCGTGTTTAAAAAAAAGGTTATATTTAGTAACTTATATAGGCCTAATCGAATCATATTAAATTAATCACTTCTAAAAATACTGTGAAATATTTATCAGTAAAACTAAAATTTTTTTAAAGTAATTGTGTAAGAACTGTTGTCGAAATAAAATAATTGCTTTTCTCATGGCAATGGGAAAATTGATCAAGATTATAATATTATATTTTAATTATAATTGATATCATTCATACGGTTCGCTTCGGTTTTCGTCTCTGTCCGCGAAAATATTTATTGTAACAAAATGTTTGCTTTTTGAAACCAAACTGTCCACGTAGTGTTATTTTCATGTATTGTAGTAATTCATTCAGCATACTTCAGAAGCAAATAAAAAAGTGGCTACATTTCAATTATATTTTAATGTTTGGAAATTAGTGTGTTATGTTGCAATTGCCATAAAACTATGATAGTTTATGTGAAATCATTTTTTTATTTTATTAAAAATAATTAATAAACCGTACAAAACTATAAAACGTAAAATAAATAGACAGTTGGTATTTTTTACCATTACTTTTTAACGTGATTTATTAGTTTTCAGTAAAGCGTATCCTTTAATGCTTTAAGCGTATGTTGAGAATTGTTGTGGCGTTCATTTAATGTTATTTTGTTTTAATCTTCAACTGAACATAAAAAGATACGAAATAGAAATTTATTTGCAAATTAATGCCTTTTATTAAATATTTAACCACATAAAAACCAATATTTAGATCACAATCTAAGAGATTTAAGAAATATTTACAAAAACCATTCTTTGTAACGTAATTTACTTAGTTTTTAGTAAAGCGTATCTTTATGTTTATAAATCAAACTCTTCAATTGTAGAATATAAGTATGGTAAGCCTATGCCTAACTATGATAAATTTTAACCGTTTTGAGAATAACAAGATTTGAACAAGAATTATGATTTTGGAAAACGTTTCAAGTAGAAATTCAATATTTTAGTAGACCCCCCTATTTGATCAGTGAATAAATTGATTTCCCTGTAAAAAGTCTACTTTTCTAAACAAATATTACTATTTTTTATAAAAACAAAATGACATAAAAAAATGTTAAGAAATAAAATACAGCAGCAAAACCGGTTTGACTGGAAAATTGACAATAATTGTTGAAAAGAATTGGCCTTTCGGCTCAACATACATTCAGACAGAGAAGGTCGGGCGTAGCTACCCGAGGAGACGGCAGACGGGAGGAAGGGGTAATTGGGGTTTCCGGTTGAAAATACTACGAAAACCTACTATACAGGAAATGATTCTTGGGACTATATTGCACTTCGTCCGGCGGATTAAACTGGACGTAGTTCCAACTTCTATCGCTAGTGTCGCATGACTTCTATATTTTCTTTCCCTTTAGAGCCCTCTTAAGGACCATGGCCACTTCCGTGTTAAGACCACATCCGTCATACGTCGTCAAGGTCAGGCATCAGCAGTAGTGAGAACTGTGCTGATTAAGCAAATCTTTCCTAAACATCACTTTACCGGCCTTGAGGCGTAAAATGAAACTACCGTACTCGTTTTCTTTACATGTTGGTATATTCTGTCAACTTCGATCACATATCATTGACAGAACCCTACCAAGCCCTCCCCCCCCCCCCCCCCGCTACAGTGACAAGTTAAAGACGACTCATGCGCAATTTCACTCATAAAACGTGATTTTAAACACAAATCACAATAAATTGCGAAGTAGTTTAAGGAAAATCTCCAGCATAATATTTTCTTTAAGAATATAACATGGGGGCACTAGACAATTACTTTGAAAGTTATTGCTTAAACTTATCTTAAGTTTGACAGCAAATTAAAGCTCAGTGTTTTGTCATTTCAGACCAGTGGCGCGTGGCTGTTCCGCCAGTACCAAAGGTTTTTATTCGGACTATAAGTTGGTTAACACGTCAACACTATAAGTAACCACATTTACACACTAGCAATATTCCATGCATAGATATGAGTAGTAGTTATTCACATCATAGCATTTTCCGATAGGTAAACATGCCTGCTAATTATGAACCGCGCAACTCGGATAGATAAAAGTCTAGAATTTCAAGTCTTCCAAACGGTTCTTGCAACTCAACAGTCAGGCAGTTCTTGATTCAATTCATACAGTACGAATTGACTTCCGGGTAGCTCACAATGGCCATGGTGTACTCGAGGTCATACACAATGCTGATGCATCATTTTGCGTGTCAGCTGAGTGCTGAGCCTCAATCCATAATTACTTAGCACAATTCTCTTAACAAAAGGTCACGTATATCAATTTTAGAAAGAGAAAAATTTAATAATACTTTCCTGTACTTTTTAATCATTTTTAAGGTATAAATCTTTCAGAATTATTAGTTTAAATAGGTTTAGATGGGCAAATTAAGTAGCTTTTACGACATACTATACCCTGAAAAGTATTATTAATAAATTCCCCAAACCTAAATTAATAGCCAATGCTAAATGGTACTAACTTGAAAAACCATTTTACATTTGATTGGAATCAAACTGAGAACGTTTAGAATGTGAATTATCTGTACCAGAAACAAATTTGAAATTACAATTAAATCGGAACCCTGTGGACATACGTTTCAATTGACTTCATTTACAAAAAGATGTAAGAACAAAAATAGAAAACTACAGATAGTACAAAACAAAAATGGTATTCCGAGTGTTGTGAATAATATTTAGTGATTTAAAATATAGCTTTGGACATAGGGTTATAGGCATGTAGGAATGTTTTCCATAGTAGGTATTTCCTTTTCCACACATACGTATGAGGTCAATATTGTTTGTAGAGTAAGTAGTACAGTAGTTGCCCCTTCATACAAATACAGGGTGAAAGTATTTGTGAGTGAACTGATTATTATTATCTGGTATATAGGCCTAAAAAACTAAGAATTTTATTACATTTTTTTATTTGATGCTGAAAAGACTGGTATAGACAAAAAACTCAAAACCTCATTTAAAGAATTTTCTGCAATAAATGACAGTAAATGAAATATGAACATTAGTTGGTTACATCCTACTTTTTAATATACATAATCGGGTACGTTTGATGATGTCAGCCACATTGTAAACGTTAAGTGATCAATAAACAGAGTTTTGATCTTGACATATCTTTCCTCACTTTTGCAATATTGATATCTTTGATAAATTATCAAGTTTCCCATTTAACTACTTACAACCACTTCATTTTAAATTTCGTAAGTGGTAGAAACAACTTCAATAGTAAAGTCAAAATTGAAATGGAGAATATAATATTCAGACAAGAGCATGGTTGGGATGGGTGTAAAACATTACAATCGTACTCAACACGAAGTATTAACGGTAACCCAGTTTACCCTTCTTGTGATAGATTATAACGTGTTTTCGAGTTATTAGATAATATAGGCTGATAAGTAAGCCTAGAAACGTCAAGGAGATATCGGCTAAGTGCATTGTTTTGAATACACTCAGCTTGGTGAATTGTCGGCACTAGTGGCGCATTGCTGTAACCCAGCTACATGGGGACAAAGTGTTTGGGAGATTGTAGACGATAGGTTGGATGCTCGGTCCTCATAATACCGACATGGCGTCCGCTTGATGGTTGCTATCGGCGTGGACACTACTAGAGAAGTCTTGGGTGTCCATGTTGGGTGGTAATCATTGTGCGGATGTTGTGCGGGGGAGATAACTGACTATCAGGGCTTGTCAATTAGCTGAAAATAAGACCAATACTACCTGGTTCGGATTCCACGTAAAGCTGTAGGTCCCTTAGTTGCCCAGGCTGTTGGGCTATTAATAAATTGTCCTTTCTGAGGAACAGTTGAACACAGTTAGTAACCAGACTACACTCATCCACACTCATCCTACACTCATATAATCATTCATATTCGCCTTAAAATACCAACAACGTTGTGTCGGCGTCTCATATGTAAGAGTAAGAATAAGAATAGTTTATAGAAAACATATTGGCTTTTTTCATTTATCCAATCGGTCAACGGTTTGTCGAAATACAGAGTATTGCTCCTTCCTATACAAACATGGCTCCAGCAAGTTAGCTTACGTGTCGTTTACATAAAAATATAAAAAACCACAAACAATAATAGTATAAGATAATTTTCTTTTAGCTGTCCCCCAAACTCAAACTATTTTCTATAGCAATAAATGGAGAGTAATCAAATATCTAACCTAACCTAAACTTGAGCATGAATCTAAGCGAGCACTAGAGACAGCAGCCATGAAACTTGAGCATGAATCTTAGCGAGCACTAGAGACAGCAGCCATGAAACTTAGCGAGCACTAGAGACAGCAGCCATGAATCTTAGCGAGCACTAGAGACAGCAGCCATGAAACTTAGCGAGCACTAGAGACAGCAGCCATGAATCTTAGCGAGCACTAGAGACAGCAGCCATGAATCTTAGCGAGCACTAGAGACAGCAGCCATGAAACTTAGCGAGCACTAGAGACAGCAGCCATGAATCTTAGCGAGCACTAGAGACAGCAGCCATGAATCTTAGCGAGCACTAGAGACAGCAGCCATGAATCTTAGCGAGCACTAGAGACAGCAGCCATGAATCTTAGCGTGCACTAGAGACAGCAGCCATGAAACTTAGCGTGCACTAGAGACAGCAGCCATGAATCTTAGCGAGCACTAGAGACAGCAGCCATGAATCTTAGCGTGCACTAGAGACAGCAGCCATGAAACTCAGTTATCGCAATCACGCAATCAGATAAGAATAAGGCACTACAGATAATAATAGATGTCGATATTTCCTTCCAAATCACAGAATACCTTAGTTATTTTGGTAATTATTGCTAAAAAAAAAAAAAAAAAAAAAATAGTTTGGGGGCGCAACTAAAGGAATTACAGAGTCTGCATAGGCTGACGACCTTGTTGCTTTTACTTCCGTAAGAACAATGTTATTTTTCAACCGGACATACGATCACTAAACAGTCATTTTTAAACGGATTGTTCCAAACAAATTGCATTGATCCATTTTGATCATGAATGGAATTGCGCGTTGTAATTGGTTGGTGAATGTATTAAAATTCATTAGTTTAAATTTTCTTATTTTTTAATATTTTTAAAAACTAGGCGTATGTATCCAAAATACGAAAAATAAACCCATGCGCTATATGATAACGCTCAAAATTACACCTCATACGCAACTTTTGGTAAATAAATAACAACAAAAATATGGATTCGCAAATAAGACTGTTCTTATGAGATTAAAACCAACATGGCCGACAGCCTCTGCAGACACTTAACAACTATATATATATATATATATATATATATATATATATATATAAAATCCAATGTATGTTTGTTTGTCTATCCTTTATGCGCTACCAAACCGTCCAGCCGATCGCCATGAAACTTGGGGAAATTGTTCTATATACCCCAGGGAAGGTTTCTGTCCTATTCCCGTTTCTTTAATCCCTCAGGGCTCCATCCCTTGGACTTCTAAAGTTTCGATGTTAATCAAATAGCAGGATGCATGAAGGTATAATAAGTCAAATATAAAAAGAATATCAGCTATGGGTTTTAAATATGTCAAAATTAAATTAAACCACGTGTTAATTTTTTAAACTGTTTATATTTTTATGTTTTGATTTCTTGTGAAGCTATATTAATTGATTGATTTATTTGATTAACAGCTGTTAAATAAAAACAAATAGAATAAAATTGTGGTAGGCAAAACTTTCAAAATTAAAAATAATTGAGTACAGACAGTAGTAAACTACACAAAACATCAGCTGTTGTAAATTGGATACTGTGTAAACTGAAAGGTTGCTGCACATTTCAATGATACAATCAAAACTCAATATTATGACCGGTGAAGCGGGCGGGTACAGCTAGTACTAAATAAAGACTTTTGAGTTAGGACGTTTACCATTTTAATTCAAGATGGCCATGGACTAATTTAATTAACACGCTATTAAAGTGTAAAAACATAATTAAGTTCTTATATTGTTATTTAGTGTTAAGTTATTATTTAATATTTTGTATTTATTTATTTAACGTAAGCTCTACATTTTAATTGACCAAAGTTGTTCTGAAAAGCAGATGTATCTGAGAAACGCTTGGAAATAAAGGCATTTTTATTTATTTATTTATTTATTTATTTATTTATTTATTTTATTTATTTATTATTTATTTATTTATTAATTGAAAGTAGTTCACAAAGTTAGTATTTTTTTAACCGATTAAAATAAATAGTTGCATTCCTAAAATCATAAAAAGGGGATGTTACGTAATAACAACTGTTTAGTATTAAAAGGAAAGAAAATCAACATTTTAATTATGTCAAGCATCAGTCATAAAATGAGAATTGCAAAACGGATATCTATACACAAAAGTAGACCTATGTAGAATAAATATTACAATAACAACATTTGAATTTAGGTTTCAATATTTCTATTAAATCTTTCTTTTAATAGAATTATTGTCTGAATAATTTACGACTATATAAAAAAAAATTAAAGATGGCAATAAAGATTTAAAGAATATTGTTGAAAAAAGTGCGCATAACATAATTCGCGCAATATGAGCAGCCGGACCGTACATATTCTATTCTGAGCACGATAGTGTGGGGTTAAAAGCTCCACTCACCCTTGGACGGGCGTACAACCCCCAGTTGTACGTCATAAAGGTGGCCAGTCCGGCTCCTTACCATATATAGCCCATTCTCCCAATAACGGCCACAATATATCTCCCGTCATATTGAAAACACTGACCTCTATAAGGGCCATTTGCCCTCCTAACCAGTATTTTCATAAGAAAAGCGAGGGTATCTCCACTTCCATCTTGAGATAAACTGTTTTTTTCTCATCCTATACCATACTAAAGTGTAGAATAAACTATTTTTTAAGTTACCGTAAATAATGTTTTGCGATTTTCTTATATACATCTTGATACTTCCCAAGATAAAAGTCAGCCAATTTTGCATTGTTAAGCATGTTCGGTCAAGTGACCGCTCGTGAGCAAGATCCTAAACTAGTTTGTAAAGAGTCCGAGCATTAATTTCTTTGGTCGCTTCAGGAAAACCCACTAAGTCCATCGTTGTTAAACCAGTTTGTAAAGAGTCCGAGCATTAATTTCTTTGATCGCTTCAGGAAAAACGCACTAAGTCCATCTTTGTTAAACCAGTTTGTAAAGAGTCCGAGCATTAATTTTTTTGATCGCTCCAAGGAAACCGCACTAAATCCATCTTTGTTAAACCAGTTTGTAATGAGTCAGAGCATTAATTTTTTTGATCGCCTCAAGAAAACCGCACTAAATCCATCTTTGTTAAACCAGTTTGTAATGAGTCCAAGCATTAATTTTTTTGATCGCTTCAAGAAAACCGCACTAAATCCATCTTTGTTAAACCAGTTTGTAAAGAGTCCTAGCATTAATTTTTTTGGTCGCTTCAAGAAAACCGCACTAAATCCATCTTTGTTAAACCAGTTTGTAATGAGTCCGAGCATTAATTTCTTTAATCGCTTCAGGAACACCGCACTAAGTCCATCTTTGTTTTATTACTTTTTTGATTTTATTTCAATTATTTTATGGTTTTAAAAAACTGATCAAGTATATAAAATATAAAATTGCTATCATATCAGCGTTCAGTGATTTTAAATTATAAGAATATTATCAAAACCATATTGTCACAAAAATAACAACAATTTAAGGATGCATATCTCCAAGATTAAGGAGTTCGCTGTACTAAAAGTGACGAAATCCTCTAGTCTAGACAAACAATTTCCTATTGTATTTCATTATCAATTAAGATAATGGTTACAAATAATTGACTTAGGAGACGGAATATTATTTACTGAGTGGATTAACTATTATCTTATTTATTAATTTAACGTGGCCACTTCTGCAATCAGACTTATATTTCCTTATGTAAGAAACAACATTGCGTAATGTATTTGGAAGAGCATGCACTACAGGTCCCAAACGACATGTGAATACGAAGGATGGTTGAATTAAATTTTTTCCAAACAAATACTTGTGTTGATAATATATTTTTGTTCCTTATTTAACTGTAATTTTACATAAAACAATCAGTTTGATGTAAATGAATTAAACAAATTTAGGCAAAAAGAAAATCAAACACAAATAATACATTTACTGTTTTTAAATAATAGATCACTTCCATTTTCAAATATGAAAAGTATACTTTTGTAGCTGATCTAATATTATAATAGGTCTTTCAAGCAACCAGATCGTGTACTATACTAAATGGGCGAGTCTTATGACTTTTGAGATCTGTTCCATCTTATAACATATCTTAGATGGAACAGATCTTGAAACGTTTCAAAACTGCAGACTCTAACGTCAAAACTAACAACACTTAAGTCCATAAAGAAGCTGACACTAACGCTAAAATTAAGACTGTCCCTAACGTCAAAAACAACACCGATACTAAAGTCAACAACGAAGCTGACACTGATGCTAAAAGTAAAACTGTCGCTAACGTCAAAAACAACACCGATACTAAAGTCAACAACGAAGCTGACACTGACGCTAAAAGTAAAACTGTCGCTAACGTCAAAAACAACACCGATACTAAAATCAACAACGAAGCTGACACTGACGCTAAGAGTAACACTGTCTCCAACATCAAAAACAACACCAATACTAAAATCAACAATGAAGCTGACACTGATGCTAAAAGTAACAATGTCTCCAACGTCAAAAACAACACCGATACTAAAATCAACAATGAAGCTGACACTGATGCTAAAAGTAAGACTGTCCCTAACGTCAAAAACAACACCGATACTAAAATCAACAATGAAGCTGACACTGAAGCTAAGAGTAACACTGTCTCCAACGTCAAAAACAACACCGATACTAAAATCAACAATGAAGCTGACACTGACGCTAAAAGTAAAACTGTCCCTAACGTCAAAAAGAACACCGATACTAGTCAACAATGAAGCTGACACTGACGCTAAAAGTAAGACTTTCCCTAAAGTCAAAAACAACACCGATACTAAAGTCAACAATGAAGCTGACACCGACACTAAAAGTAAATCTGTCGCTAACGTCAAAAACAACACCGTTACTAAAATCAACAATGAAGCTGACACTGACGATAAGAGTAACACTGTCTCCAACGTCAAAAACAACACCGATACTAAAGTCAACAATGAAGCTGACGCTCACGCTAAAAGTAAGACTGTCTCTAACGTCAAAAACAACACCGATACTAAAGTCAACAATGAAGCTGACACTCACGCTAAACGTAAGGCTGACAATAAAATCATCACCGACGTTGATACTGATAAAAAATGACACCAGCTTTGACGTGTAAAATAACACTGTAACTGATGCTAATAACAGCTTGTCGATGTATATGTTAAAACTGACGCTGACACAGCTTGTACTGCTAGAATGTTGATTTGTGTTCTGTAAATGTAGATAGAATGCTCATCAAGTCTTCGTACTAAAAAAATCTAAAAAAGGTAGGATGAATGGAGACCCCATTGTATGTGCGTTCTCGTTGTATATGGTAAAGTATTTCAAGGCTTTAAAATGCACATTTGTGTTGCAGAAGTCACTGCATGTTTGCCAAAAACTATTTTACTGACCATCAGGCATTGGTATATTCCCAATATTTCCATTAAAAAATCGAAACATGGCGATCCTGCTTTCGGTTTTAAAGGATTACGTCAACGTAATCGAAAAATTAGAATATTTGAAAATGCAAAAAATTATGTTGCATGCTAATCTTCAGTGAATTTGGACTTCTGTTTTTTCCTGCCTCACATAACTTCAGACCACTATTTTGCATGCAAAATGTCCCATCAACAGAGGCACAGACACAAATACATAAATAAGAAACCTGCGAAAGATAACATTACGATATCGGCAGATTAGCGATCAAATTTGTCATCAAACAGGTTAAAAAAGAGCCAAAATGCCCGGTCAGCAATGGAGTGAGGATGGACAATTTTTTATCTCATGTTCTGAAGATCGCACAAATCTAGAAATTCCTCTGTTGCTTTTCCTAATTATAAACTTTTCTACAATTATGGTATGTATTTGGCCTTTGAAATGATGATATTAAATTACTATAACAAACCCCCACTTTGGGACCTCTCACTTGGATCTACCAAGCGTTGATTTACATGGAATATCTCTAAAGACAAAGAAATTGCAGCAACCAAACTCTTTAAAAAGATTTTCTCGTTCTGTTTCTTGTATTATTACAGCGATTACATATAAATAGTTTACTACATTATGTCGTGATGTCGTAGATCTATTTTGACTACAATCCTCACAATTTCATGCACTAGAAATAGTTCTAATTCAGATTCAAAGACCCTGGTGACTGTAATTCCACAGGTGACGAACGCAGTTTATTTTGAACGAGCCAGAGTTTATTTTCGATCAACATTGCGAGACTGGCTGTTGTAGTGGCGAGGCAGCTACCGCATGCAACATCAATTTGCGAGTTACACAACCACTTTGTGTTATTAGGACTAATTGTGGGGCACAACGAGAAGCGGAACTTGTCAAACGAATGGAAACAGACGGCTGTCAACCGTGCACGAGCCTGACATAATAGTCCCAAGTCTCATCCTGATCGTGAAATACACGCAGGAGCAAGCCAGTAAACAAACGTATATTCCATTGTGGTTGTTTTGTTAAAATTAACAAAACCGTATACCCCAGCATAGAATAGTCTATGTCCCTCAATACAATTACGGCAGTGCTCAAAGAAAAAAATAGATAAGATACAAATGGATCCATGAGATGACGTAACAGTTAACTGTGTCGGAACTTAAAGCCTCAAGAAGTCTTTATTATCCCAACTAAGAAGACCTACTTATATCCTACACCCATCATGTACTGTTATTTCATGATCATTAGTTTATTTATCTATAAAATGACAAGGCATTCACATTCTGTGAATCACGAACGGTCATAAGATCGGGCTTTACCCGACTTCTTGACCTCTTATAAAGACGGTTGTTGACCTGACGAAATTAATAACTTAACATAAAATACATAGTGAGGGGTGAAGATTGTGCACAGTAGGACTCCAACTATCCGAACCAATTGGAACCAGACCCTATTCGGATAGTCAGATTTTGTCTAAAATCAGTCCATTTTACTTAATTACTGCACGTTTATGTTGAAATGCTATATAAAACGATATTTTAAACAAGACATTCTGAAGGAAATTCGGATAATCGGCGATTCGGATAGTTGGAGTTTGGATAATTGGAATTCTACTTTACATAATTCATTGTTAGCTTCAATCTACAGTGAAACATGATACAGCACCAGGTCTAAGGGTTTATGCAAACAATAATTAATTACATACAGTAGTCAGTCCGTCCAGCAACATAACAGTCTGAGAATGCACTATGTACACTATAGGCATATCGAAAATAAATAGTATATAATCGACATGCCAAAGAAGATGAACCACCACTGGATAAGAATCACTAGGCCTACCAATCGGAGTAAGAGACCTTTTACTAAATGATTTGAATTTATTTACGTTGTCACAAAAATATTTCTTTCAATCTCCTTAGGGAAGACGTAAAATTCATGCTTGAAACAGTGTTGTAAATTATTTTTCAAAAGCATAAATAAACGAAATACAGATTAATATAAACGAGCTAGTTAATTTAACATTCTTATTGAGCTTACATAACAATCAGTAGGGCGTTGTACTTAAGTAGCGTTGATGTATATGCATGGCCGTGCCGTAGCGGAGCGGGCGTCAGCCATGTTGTCGCGCATGCACGCATACTGATGAGTATATGACACAAGTACGGAGTCTACGCGACACAGTGTAACTCGACGTACCTGCTCGACTGATTTAACAAACTGAAAACAAGCAGATTGATGATTCAAGAACAAAAGCCTACGCGAAATAGTGCATCTTGATAACTTAACGTTTGTTTGGGTTCATTCATCTGTGGTACAAACCTGTTAATCAAGCAGACAGTAAGTGAACGTAGTCTCGTCATTGCAGAAATTCGTAGTGATCAGCAACGATATTGCAACACCGCTTCAAAAGTCATTGGACTATTTTCGTGCGGTTAACACTAGTAGCCTAAAGTTTATCTTCTTGTATAAGTGTATAAGCGAATTAATTGTTTGAAAAAAATGAAAATTAATTGTTAACAATTTGTTGATGACCTTTCTTCCAAAACTAATGCAGTGAAAGAACACACGGACGAGAGTAGTTCTGAACGGAGACAGACGGAAGACACCAATTTGAGCTCTATTAATGCCCAGATTGGTAGAAAGTTGGCTGTCCGTTGTACCATATATTTTACCAGTCCGGCACTGTTGTCTAGTAGAGCAGCAATTTCCCCATCCGAGAGGGAATCCGCGGGATGACTGAAAGGACGTGTCGTGATCAGGACTTCTTAGTCCTTCCGGTCATTCGTCAACGTCATGGAGGAAGATCAACGACTGAAGACACGGAATCCACTGCTGGATATAACCAACAGAGTATACCATGTATTCTGTATGACATTGAATCTTGTACTGGTTACGAAGTCGTTGATATTCAACAGATATAACTAAAACTATGAATCGCACAGAAAAGGGAAAACACAACTAAACAATAAAGTAAAAATACCTTTTAAAAAAGAAAGAAAATATTGTTGGCTTGATGAAAACTATGTCCAGAAACAGTTCTAGCCCATTAAATTCATCTTTGTTTTGACTGAAAATATTATTTCATCCCAAACAAAGTATACAGTAACAAGAATGGGCGAGACTGGCCTGGAAAAATATCTTTAGGTGTTTGAACAGGGATCTAGTTGGTTACAATAGCTGAGTTATCAACCTAATTTATAATGTACATAATAAATAAATAATAATATACAGAGCAAACTTACGACAGTTCTGAAGATGTGGAATTCGACTTTCTGTACCTGAAAAAGATAATAATCATTATTCACATGGATATACAATATCACTGATCTGCAAACATTAAATTAACCAAAATTACTAATTACCAAAAACGTTTTATACAAATAATGAATATTTATTTAAAGTGTTTTGTTGATGATGAGAATGCAAGACTTTATAATTTATCGCTAAAATCGATTTGTCAGTTATGAGTCACACTGAGCATATGTTGTCTTTAGTTTGTATGCATGTTAGTTGCTATCAAGTTTACTCTGATACAATATGCCACATTGTTATTAATATTTTTTTCTAGAAAACGGTTTAATCTATACATCCTAATTGTGTTTTAATATTTAAATTAACTACGCCTTATTCCAAAATAATACAGTTTTAAAATCAATTCATTCTGTAACTAAACCCTATGAAGATGCACAGCCCACAATTTAAATACATTTTTTAATCTCATTCTCCGGATTTATGATTAGCGGACTAATAAAATCTACAATCACTACAGTTTGAACATTTACAATTACAATGAGATAGATAAACACCTTATCACAACGGGGTTTTACATGGACAACCCAAATCATTCACTTTGAAACAATCTGATATCAATTTATGAAGAAAAATATACTTGTCAAATGTTTTCGCAGGCTTAACTCTTCCTTTAGAAACACGCACTAGAAAAGTTTCTTCGCAGTAATATTCCATAAGTTGCGCAAAAAAAACTATGTTTTATATCCGTTTAAATCTCTAGTCATAAAACAGGATTATTGTGAATAAAAATGTGGTATTTACAATCTGTTATGGGTAGGGAAGTTGACCACCTATGTTTTTATTAATATTATATTGTAATAGTACACACAATCAAAAGTAACGTTGTCTTTAAAATATGTGGATAATCTTAATCAAATATTGTTAACTATTCCGTTACAAACACAAGACAATTCAGCAAAATCTAAAACAAAATGTTCAATTGTAACACAAACTATGGAAAGCTATTTCTTATCCGTTATCCGAACTGAATTGCGTAATCAATGAAACAAAAGAAAAAAAATTAGCATACAGATAAATTAAAAATACATTTTTATTTAAATTTTAAAGTAAAATGTATTGATTGTACGTGGTTTGGTTGGTGATAAAAACATCGTCTAATTAACATAATTTATTTAGCAAATTTCGGATTTATCAATTTATTAGCGAACCATAGGCCTATAGTCCAATGACCCTTATAAAACAAATAGTAATACATGAAGGGCCAAAGAGAGGGCTCCATCAGTTTTGCATACATTGTCGTCTCTACTCGACAGGGGACGGCCACTTCGTTTCCATACTGATTGGAAACAGTATTGCCAATTAAGCAACGGCAAAAATAATTAAAAAGAACGTCGGAACGGTTGGCTTAATGCCCATTACGTGGCTCGCTGTTGTTTATTACTTTAACTACTTCATCTACAATTAGGTAATAAAGCGTCTGTGTCAATAATTACCATCAATTATCGTAATGGATGATTTTCAATATTTTTTCTATCTTCTGTGTAACTTACCGTATAACACAACACTTTTTCCGGTTAGCTGAGTATGTTAAATCTCTTGTAATTCATGTTTAGCTGAGTATGTTAAATCTCTTGTAATTCATGTTTAGCTGATTATGTTAAATCTCTTGTAATTCCTGTTTAGCTGAGTACTCAATATTAAAACATTTCAGTATCTGTTTAACTGGGTAAATCAGACCGTTCGTGAGTCTGGTTTAACTGAGTTCTGTGTATTACGATTTCTTGTGATTACAGTGAAGTAAGCATGTCAAATCCTTTTGAGATTCCAGTAAACTGAGTACATAAATCAGACCGTTCGTGAGTCTGGTTTAACTGAGTTCTGTGTATTACGATTTCTTGTGATTACAGTGAAGTAAGCATGTCAAATCCTTTTGAGATTCCAGTAAACTGAGTACATAAATCAGACCGTTCGTGAGTCTGGTTTAACTGAGTTCTGTGTATTACGATTTCTTGTGATTACAGTGAAGTAAGCATGTCAAATCCTTTTGAGATTCCAGTAAACTGAGTACATAAATCAGACCGTTCGTGAGTCTGGTTTAACTGAGTTCTGTGTATTACGATTTCTTGTGATTACAGTGAAGTAAGCATGTCAAATCCTTTTGAGATTCCAGTAAACTGAGTACATAAATCAGACCGTTCGTGAGTCTAATTTAACTGAGTTCTGTGTATTACGATTTCTTGTGATTACAGTGAAGTAAGCATGTCAAATCCTTTTGAGATTCCAGTAAACTGAGTACATAAATCAAACCTTTCGTGAGTCTGGTTTAAATGAGTTCTGTGTATTACGATTTCTTGTGATTACAGTGAAGTAAGCATGTCAAATCCTTTTGAGATTCCAGTAAACTGAGTACATAAATCAAACCTTTCGTGAGTCTGGTTTAACTGAGTTCTGTGTATTACGATTTCTTGTGATTACAGTGAAGTAAGCATGTCAAATCCTTTTGAGATTCCAGTAAACTGAGTACATAAATCAGACCGTTCGTGAGTCTGGTTTAACTGAGTTCTGTGTATTACGATTTCTTGTGATTACAGTGAAGTAAACATGTCAAATCCTTTTGAGATTCCAGTAAACTGAGTACATAAATCAGACCGTTCGTGAGTCTGGTTTAACTGAGTTCTGTGTATTACGATTTCTTGTGATTACAGTGAAGTAAACATGTCAAATCCTTTTGAGATTCCAGTAAACTGAGTACATAAATCAAACCTTTCGTGAGTCTGGTTTAACTGAGTTCTGTGTATTACGATTTCTTGTGATTACAGTGAAGTAAGCATGTCAAATCCTTTTGAGATTCCAGTAAACTGAGTACATAAATCAGACCGTTCGTGAGTCTGGTTTAACTGAGTTCTGTGTATTACGATTTCTTGTGATTACAGTGAAGTAAGCATGTCAAATCCTTTTGAGATTCCAGTAAACTGAGTACATAAATCAAACCTTTCGTGAGTCTGGTTTAACTGAGTTCTGTGTATTACGATTTCTTGTGATTACAGTGAAGTAAGCATGTCAAATCCTTTTGAGATTCCAGTAAACTGAGTACACAAATCTAACCTTTCGTGAGTCTGGTTTAACTGAGTTCTGTGTATTACGATTTCTTGTGATTATAGTGAAGTAAGCATGTCAAATCCTTTTGAGATTCCAGTAAACTGAGTACATAAATCAAACCTTTCGTGAGTCTGGTTTAACTGAGTTCTGTGTATTACGATTTCTTGTGATTACAGTGAAGTAAGCATGTCAAATCCTTTTGAGATTCCAGTAAACTGAGTACATAAATCAGACCGTTCGTGAGTCTGGTTTAACTGAGTTCTGTGTATTACGATTTCTTGTGATTACAGTGAAGTAAGCATGTCAAATCCTTTTGAGATTCCAGTAAACTGAGTACATAAATCAAACCTTTCGTGAGTCTGGTTTAACTGAGTTCTGTGTATTACGATTTCTTGTGATTACAGTGAAGTAAGCATGTCAAATCCTTTTGAGATTCCAGTAAACTGAGTACATAAATCAAACCTTTCGTGAGTCTGGTTTAACTGAGTTCTGTGTATTACGATTTCTTGTGATTACAGTGAAGTAAGCATGTCAAATCCTTTTGTGATTCCAGTAAACTGAGTACACAAATCAAACCTTTCGTGAGTCTGGTTTAACTGAGTTCTGTGTATTACGATTTCTTGTGATTACAGTGAAGTAAGCATGTCAAATCCTTTTGAGATTCCAGTAAACTGAGTACATAAATCAAACCTTTCGTGAGTCTGGTTTAACTGAGTTCTGTGTATTACGATTTCTTGTGATTACAGTGAAGTAAGCATGTCAAATCCTTTTGAGATTCCAGTAAACTGAGTACATAAATCAAACCTTTCGTGAGTCTGGTTTAACTGAGTTCTGTGTATTACGATTTCTTGTGATTACAGTGAAGTAAGCATGTCAAACCCTCTTGAGATTCCAGTAAACTGAGTACATAAATCAGACCGTTCGTGAGTCTGGTTTAACTGAGTTCTGTGTATTACGATTTCTTGTGATTACAGTGAAGTAAGCATGTCAAACCCTCTTGAGATTCCAGTAAACTGAGTACATAAATCAGACCTTTCGTGAGTCTGGTTTAACTGAGTTCTGTGTATTACGATTTCTTGTGATTACAGTGAAGTAAGCATGTCAAACCCTTTTGAGATTCCAGTAAACTGAGTACATAAATCAAACCTTTCGTGAGTCTGGTTTAACTGAGTTCTGTGTATTACGATTTCTTGTGATTACAGTGAAGTAAACATGTCAAACCCTTTTGAGATTCCAGTAAACTGAGTACATAAATCAAACCTTTCGTGAGTCTGGTTTAACTGAGTTCTGTGTATTACGATTTCTTGTGATTACAGTGAAGTAAGCATGTCAAACCCTTTTGAGATTCCAGTAAACTGAGTACATAAATCAGACCGTTCGTGAGTCTGGTTTAACTGAGTTCTGTGTATTACGATTTCTTGTGATTACAGTGAAGTAAGCATGTCAAAACCCTTTTGAGATTCCAGTAAACTGAGTACATAAATCAGACCGTTCGTGATTCTGGTTTAACTGAGTTCTGTGTATTACGATTTCTTGTGATTACAGTGAAGTAAGCATGTCAAAGCCCTTTTGAGATTCCAGTAAACTGAGTACATAAATCAAACCTTTCGTGAGTCTGGTTTAACTGAGTTCTGTGTATTACGATTTCTTGTGATTACAGTGAAGTAAGCATGTCAAACCCTTTTGAGATTCCAGTAAACTGAGTACATAAATCAGACCGTTCGTGAGTCTGGTTTAACTGAGTTCTGTGTATTACGATTTCTTGTGATTACAGTGAAGTAAGCATGTCAAATCCTTTTGAGATTCCAGTAAACTGAGTACATAAATCAAACTTTTTGTGAGTCTGGTTTACCTGAGTTCTGTGTATTACGATTTCTTGTGATTACAGTGAAGTAAGCATGTCAAACCCTTTTGAGATTCCAGTAAACTGAGTACATAAATCAAACCTTTCGTGAGTCTGGTTTAACTGAGTTCTGTGTATTACGATTTCTTGTGATTACAGTGAAGTAAGCATGTCAAATCCTTTTGAGATTCCAGTAAACTGAGTACATAAATCAAACCTTTCGTGAGTCTGGTTTAACTGAGTTCTGTGTATTACGATTTCTTGTGATTACAGTGAAGTAAGCATGTCAAATCCTTTTGAGATTCCAGTAAACTGAGTACATAAATCAGACCTTTCGTGAGTCTGGTTTAACTGAGTTCTGTGTATTACGATTTCTTGTGATTACAGTGAAGTAAGCATGTCAAACCCTTTTGAGATTCCAGTAAACTGAGTACATAAATCAGAACGTTCGTGAGTCTGGTTTAACTGAGTTCTGTGTATTACGATTTCTTGTGATTACAGTGAAGTAAGCATGTCAAACCCTTTTGAGATTCCAGTAAACTGAGTACATAAATCAGAACGTTCGTGATTCTGGTTTAACTGAGTTCTGTGTATTACGATTTCTTGTGATTACAGTGAAGTAAGCATGTCAAACCCTTTTGAGATTCCAGTAAACTGAGTACATAAATCAGACCTTTCGTGAGTCTGGTTTAACTGAGTTCTGTGTATTACGATTTCTTGTGATTACAGTGAAGTAAGCATGTCAAACCCTTTTGAGATTCCAGTAAACTGAGTACATAAATCAGACCTTTCGTGAGTCTGGTTTAACTGAGTTCTGTGTATTACGATTTCTTGTGATTACAGTGAAGTAAGCATGTCAAACCCTTTTGAGATTCCAGTAAACTGAGTACATAAATCAGACCTTTCGTGAGTCTGGTTTAACTGAGTTCTGTGTATTACGATTTCTTGTGATTACAGTGAAGTAAGCATGTCAAATCCTGTTGAGATTCCAGTAAACTGAGTACATAAATCAGACCTTTCGTGAGTCTGGTTTAACTGAGTTCTGTGTATTACGATTTCTTGTGATTACAGTGAAGTAAGCATGTCAAACCCTTTTGAGATTCCAGTAAACTGAGTACATAAATCAGACCTTTCGTGAGTCTGGTTTAACTGAGTTCTGTGTATTACGATTTCTTGTGATTACAGTGAAGTAAGCATGTCAAACCCTTTTGAGATTCCAGTAAACTGAGTACATAAATCAGACCTTTCGTGAGTCTGGTTTAACTGAGTTCTGTGTATTACGATTTCTTGTGATTACAGTGAAGTAAGCATGTCAAACCCTTTTGAGATTCCAGTAAACTGAGTACATAAATCAGACCTTTCGTGAGTCTGGTTTAACTGAGTTCTGTGTATTACGATTTCTTGTGATTACAGTGAAGTAAGCATGTCAAACCCTTTTGAGATTCCAGTAAACTGAGTACATAAATCAGACCTTTCGTGAGTCTGGTTTAACTGAGTTCTGTGTATTACGATTTCTTGTGATTTCAGTGAAGTAAGCATGTCAAATCCTTTTGAGATTCCAGTAAACTGAGTACATAAATCAGACCTTTCGTGAGTCTGGTTTAACTGAGTTCTGTGTATTACGTTTTTTTTTTATTTCAGTGAAGTAAGCATGTCAAATCCTTTTGAGATTCCAGTAAACTGAGTACATAAATCAGACCTTTCGTGAGTCTGGTTTAACTGAGTTCTGTGTATTACGATTTCTTGTGATTATAGTGAAGTAAGCATGTCAAACCCTTTTGAGATTCCAGTAAACTGAGTACATAAATCAGACCTTTCGTGAGTCTGGTTTAACTGAGTTCTGTGTATTACGATTTCTTGTGATTACAGTGAAGTAAGCATGTCAAACCCTTTTGAGATTCCAGTAAACTGAGTACATAAATCAAACCTTTCGTGAGTCTGGTTTAACTGAGTTCTGTGTATTACGATTTCTTGTGATTACAGTGAAGTAAGCATGTCAAATCCTTTTGAGATTCCAGTAAACTGAGTACATAAATCAAACCTTTCGTGAGTCTGGTTTAACTGAGTTCTGTGTATTACGATTTCTTGTGATTACAGTGAAGTAAGCATGTCAATCCCTTTTGAGATTCCAGTAAACTGAGTACATAAATCAAACCTTTCGTGAGTCTGGTTTAACTGAGTTCTGTGTATTACGATTTCTTGTGATTACAGTGAAGTAAGCATGTCAATCCCTTTTGAGATTCCAGTAAACTGAGTACATAAATCAGACCTTTCGTGAGTCTGGTTTAACTGAGTTCTGTGTATTACGATTTCTTGTGATTACAGTGAAGTAAGCATGTCAAACCCTTTTGAGATTCCAGTAAACTGAGTACATAAATCAGACCTTTCGTGAGTCTGGTTTAACTGAGTTCTGTGTATTACGATTTCTTGTGATTACAGTGAAGTAAGCATGTCAAATCCTTTTGAGATTTCAGTAAACTGAGTACATAAATCAGACCGTTCGTGAGTCTGGTTTAACTGAGTTCTGTGTATTACGATTTCTTGTGATTACAGTGAAGTAAGCATGTCAAACCCTTTTGAGATTCCAGTAAACTGAGTACATAAATCAGACCTTTCGTGAGTCTGGTTTAACTGAGTTCTGTGTATTACGATTTCTTGTGATTACAGTGAAGTAAGCATGTCAAACCCTTTTGAGATTCCAGTAAACTGAGTACATAAATCAGACCTTTCGTGAGTCTGGTTTAACTGAGTTCTGTGTATTACGATTTCTTGTGATTACAGTGAAGTAAGCATGTCAAACCCTTTTGAGATTCCAGTAAACTGAGTACATAAATCAGACCTTTCGTGAGTCTGGTTTAACTGAGTTCTGTGTATTACGATTTCTTGTGATTACAGTGAAGTAAGCATGTCAAACCCTTTTGAGATTCCAGTAAACTGAGTACATAAATCAGACCTTTCGTGAGTCTGGTTTAACTGAGTTCTGTGTATTACGATTTCTTGTGATTACAGTGAAGTAAGCATGTCAAACCCTTTTGAGATTCCAGTAAACTGAGTACATAAATCAGACCATTCGTGAGTCTGGTTTAACTGAGTTTTGTGTATTACGATTTCTTGTGATTACAGTGAAGTAAGCATGTCAAATCCTTTTGAGATTCTAGTAAACTGAGTACATAAATCAGACCGTTCGTGAGTCTGGTTTAACTGAGTTTTGTGTATTACGATTTCTTGTGATTACAGTGAAGTAAGCATGTCAAATCCTTTTGAGATTCCAGTAAACTGAGTACATAAATCAGACCGTTCGTGAGTCTGGTTTAACTGAGTTTTGTGTATTACGATTTCTTGTGATTACAGTGAAGTAAGCATGTCAAATCCTTTTGAGATTCCAGTAAACTGAGTACATAAATCAGACCGTTCGTGAGTCTGGTTTAACTGAGTTTTGTGTATTACGATTTCTTGTGATTACAGTGAAGTAAGCATGTCAAATCCTTTTGAGATTCCAGTAAACTGAGTACATAAATCAGACCTTTCGTGAGTCTGGTTTAACTGAGTTTTGTGTATTACGATTTCTTGTGATTACAGTGAAGTAAGCATGTCAAATCCTTTTGAGATTCCAGTAAACTAAGTACATAAATCAGACCGTTCGTGAGTCTGGTTTAACTGAGTTTTGTGTATTACGATTTCTTGTGATTACAGTGAAGTAAGCATGTCAAATCCTTTTGAGATTCCAGTAAACTGAGTACATAAATCAGACCTTTCGTGAGTCTGGTTTAACTGAGTTTTGTGTATTACGATTTCTTGTGATTACAGTGAAGTAAGCATGTCAAATCCTTTTGAGATTCCAGTAAACCGAGTACATAAATCAAACCGTTCGTGATGCCGAAGTCTTAATTTGGTTTTAAAATACGTAATACACCCTTAATTTTGAAATCTGTTTAAGATATTAAGAAGAATTTTAAAATTATCAGGCCTAAAGAAGCAGCCAACTCATTTCTATTTCTCTTTTATTTATGAACATTGATTATAAAACAATTGCACATCATGAATCAATGGGCGGCTAATTCCAAAAAACACCAAAAACATGAGATTACATTTCAAAGATTGGTTGGTAATACCGTTCACATCGTAACACTTATGATCATTTCATAGGTGAAAACCTATTTTAGTGGATAATAAGATGGTTTATGTAAAATATTGATTATTTTTAAAAATTTGCACGGTTAAATATGTGAAAGTTAAATTGCCATTCTTGATGAGTTTGCATTAAAAACTCAAAATATGAACTTATGGTCCACTATAATGGACCTTTAATAATCACACGGCATTCACTATACTTCTATAACACGAGCCGCACAGTTGAAATACAAAAGCATGTATTGGCCCGCTGACGTGCTCTACGAGGGCGGCTGTCGACTTCCCAGCGGTGAATTAGGGGTTGGGCAACGGCCACCTTAACTATAATTTATGAATATTTTTTTAATTAGCATAATACGTGTTGGTACATATACAGAACAAGTAAACGTCACAGAACCAAAAATATTATAATCTAATGCACAAATATATTACAATACAAGTACAAAATGCACAAATATTATGGTGATCGATTTCGATGAACCACGCTCACCTTCTTTAGACCAGAGGGATTCACAAAAGAATGGAAAATGGTGTTCAACAACTTAATTTAAAAGCCTATGATCACGTGACCCCATTGGCTGGAATCGTCAAAATGGCGGCTACTGTGATATTATTGGTTAAATCTCTATTTTGGTTGTTACATATGTTCTTTTAGTCGCTGAAAATACATTGTTAAAAACTATTTCGGAATCAAAATTAACCTGTTCATTCATTAATTTATCACGATCCTTACATTTTTCTTTAAAAATAAATAACTCTTCCCAAGCATTCACTATACGACCCTTCTTACAAACTTTTAGAATTATTCATGCACAGATAAAATTTGTTAGTCCTAAACAGTAGCCTCACAAAAATAATTAATCTAGTACGTAATTGCGAGTAATAAAAAAATCGATCTTTTCCGTTAATTCACTACCATAACCATAACTTAGGTTAACCTAACACAACCTAAACAAACCTAACATAACCTCTAAAGTATATTTTTAGTGAATTAACGGAAAAGGTCGGAAATAATAATGGTATAAGCATCTTGTATGTCAACATTAAGACCATTTAACGAGCGAACACGATACTCACGAATCGTCTTTCCGACGATATTTTACTTTTTGCCACTTTAGCGTATATTCTCGAGTTTCCACGGATTTTATTTCCGTGTAACACAAAAACATTATTTCTTACTGCTTAGCAACAATTAAAATCTTCTTATGAAGTGCGACATCTCGGCAACATCGTTCCGTCCCTTGCATGTACAAAGCACAGTGTAGAGGCCAGCAATAATTACACGCGGGATGATCCGACTCTATAACTGTTGGTTTTGTCGGGCTCGGGTTACAGTGTATTTATACGAGCGATCGCTCGTTCCCTGCTGATTGGAAATCGTATTGCCAATTACAGCTGAAATAATTAAAAGGAACGCCGGAACCAATTGGCTTAACTGCCGGATACAGTTTTCTCCATCACCGTTTACTGCAAAAACTTACTTTGCACAGTTTTTCTAATCTGCTCACAACTTTATGGCTGGTAACCAACATTAGGCCTACTACTGCTTCGGTATTCTAAAATACATTGGCCGTTAAATCATCGAGAAACTAAATTATTTATATTTTAAATAAAACACATTGAATCATGTTAAGTACCACAGAGAGGAAAGACACAGAGGTCGCGTCAAACAGTGCGCTGAATGTGAGTCGAGTAGTTAGTTCTTTAGTTCGCCCTCCGGATGGCAGAGCCCACCACCGCCGTCAGTCCCTCCCCTTATTCCCTTCCAAATCTTTAAGTATAAAGGTAATAATTATTGCTACAAATTTATAGAGATGCACATTATAGTGGACAAATATTTCTACATGCTTCTTTTCATTCGCTGTGACCGTACAAAAGCAACCTGTTTCTTTTTTATCTGTAGTGTTATTTATATTAAGTTTATAATTGCTTATGACAAACCATAAAAATATATAGATCAAGACGGTAAGAATTCCTATAAAATATACATTCTAAAAATGAAGGAGCTATTTTTATTCATAAAAAAATTTTTATTATAACTATTACTGTATTTTAATTAAATAAACTGAAAAACTCACTATATTAAGTGAATTTAAAAAATGTTCAGCGGAAAGTGAGGATGTGTAATGAAAATTTAAAATTATTGAAGAAGTCTCATTTCTACCAATCGTCTTAAAGTCATTTATCGCTTGCATAATATGAAAAAATTAAATATCTTAAGGTATGAATCTAAATATAGCCTGTACTGTAGAATGTATTATCCGTCCAGCATGGCTTGACTACTAGTAGTGCCCTTATAGATCCGTGGAACATGTCTCCTCACTTTGTACCTCATCCTTCTGCCTCGGTACACAGTTGTTCTATTTATAGGCCCAATTTACGTGCATCATTACCCTCATGCAACTTTCACACTGCAAATAGCACCAGAGCGTCAACAGTTACACGACCAAAGTAGGAAGAACACAATAATTATCGGACCTGCTTTTGCCCAAAGCTTATTTAGTTTAATTTACGAAAATATACCCCCTACTAGAACAGGGTTTATTTATTTTTCATCCCTTAAAACTTTGGACACTACATACATAGGAAAATGTTATAAAATTAAAATTAAAAAAATCGTGTTTATTCCCTTCATCCAAATACTTATTCTGTTGCTGACCAATTGAATGCACAGATTCAAGTCCATAGTCATAAATAAATTTGACTGATTATATTTTTTAAATGGCTCTATCTATCCTTACAAAAGTATTTACACTAACAATCCATATTTATTACGTCAGATAATGCACGTGGTTTTACATTCTAAATAACAAATGTTAAATTCTCAAAAACTTTTATTTGATCAGAGGTTCTTTTTGTAAATTCAGAAACAATCCTTCTTCGTCTTCTCTACAGTCGGTTAGGTTTAGTACATTTCAATTTATGTACAACTTTAATAATTATTATTTTGTTAAATATAATTTAAAACATATTTTCTTTTTTGTTATTTGGAGGACTAATAGTGTTTTGTTATTTTTACAAATATTTACATCACCTTTCTTTCTTTACAAGGCATCACCTTGTAAAGAAAATATCACCGTGCTTGTATGGGTGGTCCAGTACCACTGTGCCTGTATGGGTGGGCGGGTGGGAAAGTACCACCGTGCTTGTATGGGTGGGCGGGTGGGAAAGTACCACAATTTAAATGGCTTCTTCAAGACAAGTAAGATTCACATGGTAAGTAAACAAACTGAAGGTCGACTCATCCTGAAGAAGTCAATTGCTACATGGATGAAACGTTGGCAACTAATTTTTAATACAAGCACAGTGGTACTGACCCACCCGCCCACCCATACAAGCATGGTGGTACTTTCCCACCACGTAATACCACTGTACGTGTATGGGAGGGTGGGTGGGTCAATGCTATTGTACGTGTATGGGTGGGTGGGCGGGTCAATTCCATTGTTTGTGTATGGGTGGGTGGGTGGGTTACTTCAATACCACTGTATGTGTATGGGTGGGCGGGTGGGTCAATACCACAGTGTGTGTATGGGTGGGTGGGTGGGTCAAAACCACTGTACGTGTATAGGTGGGTGGGTGGGTCAATACCACTGTGCGTGTATGGGTGAGCGGGTAGGTCAATACCACTGTACGTGTATGGTTGGGCGGGTGGGTTAATGTCCATACACGTACAATGGCATTGACCCCCCCCCCCCAAACATGTACAGTGTCATTGACTACCCACCCACCCATACACGTACTGTGGTATTGACCTACCCGCCCACCCATACACGTACTATGGTATTCAATACCACTGTATGTGTATAGGTGGGCAGGCTGGTCAATACCACTGTATGTGTATAGGTGGGCGGGCTGGTCAACAATACTGTACATGATCACAGACTGTAGACCATAAGCATACCTGACACTTTGCTATGGTCAAATATGTAAATATTTGTAAAAATTACAAATATTTACATGCCACTTTCTTTTAGTCTTAATACTCTTAATACAAACGTACAATAATGATTCTACACATTTTTTTTATTATATTGATTGGTTTCATTTTTATTGGAACTTTTAAGTAATAGTTACTGCATATCTATCTATGATAAATATCATTAACATTTTTTAATTGAAGTAAAAACCTGTAGAATACAAAAAATATTAAAGAATTTAGACCCACATACAACGGTTTGAATCATTTTATGATCGAACAACTATCTTCAGAAAAATGTTAATGTTTGTCTCTTAACATCAAAAATCACGCAAACCTTACTTCTTCTTTATAAAACAAAAAGTATAAATAAAGTACTTATCTATTTTAGCCATAATAGAAATATCGTCAATAAATGCAATTGGTAATTTCATTACTATGGTAAAAACTGAATTGGTGTTTTGTCTCCATAAATAAACGCTCTGACCATCAACATATTTCATTGGATCCTGTTTCCATAACGCCAAGGGATTCGCAGTAAACAGGAGCGATCCTCCAACCACTATCGGCAGTTGTGTTCATCCGTAACTGGGACATTGTACAAATACACAAGGGGCGTTCCTTAATGCACTGTACACTAGTGTTCTGCTACTGTATACAGTATGCAAAACCCGTTGTTTATTGCAACATGTCACTTAACGGTTACCAGCTGAACAATATAGAATAGCGATCTCTTTAAGTCCACAAATAATAATAAAGCGTTATGAAGATCTATGACAGCAAAACGGACATAACGCACGATATTGGTGAGTACGGTCTGAGTGGGTACGGTAGTGTTGTGTCTGGCAGGGCGAGGCTCAAGTACGACGGCACCACAAGCTCCGTGCCAACTATAGTAACAATGACAGTATAGTAGTAGGGGATAGTGACAAGCCCACAGCATGTCACAGAGGGTGGGTTAATTGACACGACGGTCTGAGTGGGTAGGGTAGTGTTGCGTCTCCCGAGGCGAGGCTCAAGTACGACGGCACCACAAGCTCCATGCCAACTATAGTAACAATGACAGTATAGTAGTAGGGGATAGTGACAAGCCCACAGCATGTCACAGAGGGTGGGTTAATTGACACGACGGTCTGAGTGGGTAGGGTAGTGTTGCATCTCCCGACGCGAGGCTCAAGTACGACGGCACCACAAGCTCCATGCCAACTATAGTAACAATGACAGTATAGTAGTAGGGGATAGTGACAAGCCCACAGCGTGTCACATGGGGTGGGTTAATTGACACGACGGTCTGAGTGGGTAGGGTAGTGTTGCGTCTCCCGAGGCGAGGCTCAAGTACGACGGCACGACAAGCTCCATGACAACTATAGTTACAATGACAGTATAGTAGTAGGGGATAGTGACAAGCCCACAGCATGTCACAGAGGGTGGGTTAATTGACACGACGGTCTGAGTGGGTAGGGTAGTGTTGCGTCTCCCGAGGCGAGGCTCAAGTACGACGGCACCACAAGCTCCATGCCAACTATAGTAACAATGACAGTATAGTAGTAGGGGATAGTGACAAGCCCACAGCATGTCACAGAGGGTGGGTTAATTGACACGACGGTCTGAGTGGGTAGGGTAGTGTTGCATCTCCCGACGCGAGGCTCAAGTACGACGGCACCACAAGCTCCATGCCAACTATAGTAACAATGACAGTATAGTAGTAGGGGATAGTGACAAGCCCACAGCATGTCACAGAGGGTGGGTTAATTGACACGACGGTCTGAGTGGGTAGGGTAGTGTTGCGTCTCCCGAGGCGAGGCTCAAGTACGACGGCACGACAAGCTCCATGACAACTATAGTTACAATGACAGTATAGTAGTAGGGGATAGTGACAAGCCCACAGCATGTCACAGAGGGTGGGTTAATTGACACGACGGTCTGAGTGGGTAGGGTAGTGTTGCGTCTCCCGAGGCGAGGCTCAAGTACGACGGCACGACAAGCTCCATGACAACTATAGTTACAATGACAGTATAGTAGTAGGGGATAGTGACAAGCCCACAGCGTGTCACAGAGGGTGGGTTAATTGGCACGACGGTCTGAGTGGGAAGGGTAATGTTGCGTCTACCGAGGCGAGGCTCAAGTACGACGGCACGACAAGCTCCATGCCAACTGTAGTAACAATGCAATATAGTAAGTGGTACGGGATAGTGACAAGCCCACAGTGTGTCACAGAGGGTGGGTTAATTGGTCACGACGGTCTGAGTGGGTAGGGTAGTGTTGCGTCTCCTGAGGCGAGGCTCAAGTACGACGGCACGACAAGCTCCATGCCAACTGTAGTAACAATGCAATATAGTAAGTGGTACGGGATAGTGACAAGCCCACAGTGTGTCACAGAGGGTGGGTTAATTGAGCACGACGGTCTGAGTGGGTAGGGTACCGTAGTGTTGCGTCTCCTGAGGCGAGGCTCAAGTACGACGGCACGACAAGCTCCATGCCAACTGTAGTAACAATGCAATATAGTAAGTGGTACGGGATAGTGACAAGCCCACAGCGTGTCACAGAGGGTGGGTTAATTGGGCACGACGGTCTGAGTGGGTAGTGTAGTGTTGCGTGTCCCAAGGCGAGACTCAAGTACGACGGCACGACAAGCTCCATGACAACTGTGGTGTCCTGTTAGTACTAACAGGGTGTCCCGTAAGTAGACAGCCAATCCTCAGGAGGTTATTACAAAAATTAAAACAAAGAAACAATGTCATGTGAACATTCTATATGTAATTTTTACAAAAAACTTAATATCTCAAAAGTTAGTTAAGATAAACCATAAACTTAGTGTGAATCTTGGTCTTGATAGTTTACATATTGATTAAACATTTTATTTCCGTATTAACAGTCCTCTTTTGAAAATGGCGACCATTTTACATTTTTAAAGATAAGTGTCTAAAAATATTAAAATTTTAGTAAAATCCTGTTGAGTACAAATATATTAAAGAATTTAGTCCCACACCTCATTTTACGATCGCACAACTATTTTCAGATAAATTTAAATTTTTGTCTCATAGTAACGGAATTCTTCAGCCAGGAAATCATTTTAATTTGATAAAAAATTAAAATGTTTAAGTTAATAACTGTTTGATCTTGAAACTATTTACACCATAATGTGTGGGACTACATTTTAAAAGAGCTTTGTATCTCACGAATTTTTAATAAAATTTAAAGTTTTAAGATATTTAGGTTAAAAAATAAAATGGCCTCCGTTTAAAAGGGAGTGGCGAACGGAAATGAAATCGTCAAGAGTTATGTAAACTATAAAGGCCAATATTCATACTAAGTTTCATGGTGTTATCATAAGTAGGCTCTGAGATAATAAGGTAGCTTTTTGTAAAATAACATACGGACTGATAGACGAAAAACGGAATGACAGTTTTCGTTTGTTTTGACCTTGGAATACCATCATGAAGTTTGGCGATCTACTTATGGGACATCCTGTATGTACAAGAATTTTTATAAATATTATTTCAATTATAAAATGTACTAAATTTCTTGAATTATTTAGTATAAAGTTTTGTTATTTTTCTCTTATATAACCCAACGTGTTTGTCACTGGGTTATAATTCTTTTAAAACATTTATTTTTTTTACCAATTCTAGAGAAACAGTGGTGTCGAAGTACACTGTATCTGTGTCGAAGAGCTCTGATCTGCCCTATTTGTCGAATACGACAAATCCCATCTTAAGTTCTATTCCATGCTATCTTTGATGGTGATCGAAACACACTTTTGTAAGAAAAATACAAACTAAATCAGGCGGGGTGTCTGTTTTTAGGAACTTACATTGCAAAATGGTGATAGTAACACGACTAACGTTCTTAAGTATTAAATAAAAAAGAAAATTGAACAACTATCACAAGTAAAAACATTCTTCTATGGTTGTTATAATCCTCTACTTACACAGGGTGTTCCTTTTACAACGCAACCCACGATTTGAAATAAAGTTACGAACAAAACACATATCTATAACACATTTCATTATTATTAACAGTTATTACTACTATTTACACTATTTTAATGACATGTTTGTTTTAACGATTTTTATTTCTACGCAATAAACACTCTCCAGTCTTTGCTCAAAACCATATATCTAACCTCAACTTAGTGACATTGCAGGAAACCTGAATAAAGTGAACATTAATGCAACCAAGTTAATCAGCTGATAGCTAAGGAAGAAGAACCAGGGCTACCAACCTATGTCTTGTAATTATCTTAAACCTTCATTTTTTTACTTGTAAATATGGTTGCGTTTTAAAAGAAATACCGTATATGAGTAAAAGAAACAAATTAAAACAATAACCAAAATTATAAAATCATACTAAGATTACATCGTACGAGTTCTTAGGTTTGATAAAATAAAAACACATTGAAAAACTCATTATTTATATTCGAATAAAATTGTAAAAACTACATTGTTTTTGCATTCATTTTTTTAATTTAACGTACAAATAAATTTCGATTACATGGAATATGCTTTTTATTCGGTTTATAAAGAATGCAGAACAAAACAACACTCCACCCCAAATTCATTTAATTGTAAAAGGACAGACAAAGGGTGGTACGGGATGAAAAATAAAATCAGCGCCAGCATAAACCGAAGTACGACAATAAAATCGGATCTGTCATGTCCGCTGGCCCACAACAATGGGAGGGCAAAAAGCTGTCCGAAACTTGGCAATGACAAGTTGTAAACTTTACTAGGGGCCTAAGCACAGACCCGAGGCAACTTGGATCTCCAACTTTACTCCCCAACTTGTGGTCTTAGGGTTTGTTCAAGGATCCGTCGGTATCGCTTGGCTGCAGATGAGATCACAATAAACTTCCAACAAACCTATCGTTACGGGTACAAGAGACTGTGGCGCATTACGTAAGAAGTTGGCTGCGTGACGTAGGTGTTCACAATTATAACGATAAGAAATAAAAAAAAAAACGGTTATAATAAAAGCAATATATATCTTATTTGCTAGTGACTAAAGTGACTTCACGCCAACATTGAAGATTCTGTATTTCTAATAAACACATCACATCATGAGCGATATCGGTAATAAACACATCACATCATGAGCGATGTCAGTAATAAACACATCACATCATGAGCGATGTCAGTAATAAACACATCACATCATGAGCGATATCGGTAATAAACACATTACATCATGAGCGATGTCAGTAATAAACACATCACATCATGAGCGATATCAGTAATAAACACATCACATCATGAGCGATATCGGTAATAAACACATCACATCATGAGCGATGTCAGTAATAAACACATCACAACATGAGCGATATCGGTAATAAACACATCACATCATGAGCGATGTCGGTAATAAACACATCACATCATGAGCGATGTCGGTAATAAACACATTACATCATGAGCGATGTCAGTAATAAACACATCACATCATGAGCGATGTCAGTAATAAACACATCACATCATGAGCGATATCGGTAATAAACACATTACATCATGAGCGATGTCAGTAATAAACACATCACATCATGAGAGATGTCAGTAATAAACACATCACATCATGAGCGATGTCAGTAATAAACACATCACATCATGAGCGATATCGGTAATAAACACATCACATCATGAGCGATGTCAGTAATAAACACATCACATCATGAGCGATATCGGTAATAAACACATCACATCATGAGCGATGTCAGTAATAAACACATCACATCATGAGCGATATCGGTAATAAACACATCACATCATGAGCGATGTCGGTAATAAACACATCACATCATGAGCGATGTCGGTAATAAACACATTACATCATGAGCGATGTCAGTAATAAACACATCACATCATGAGCGATGTCAGTAATAAACACATCACATCATGAGCGATATCGGTAATAAACACATTACATCATGAGCGATGTCAGTAATAAACACATCACATCATGAGCGATGTCAGTAATAAACACATCACATCATGAGCGATGTCGGTAATAAACACATCACATCATGAGCGATGTCGGTAATAAACACATCACACCATGAGCGATGTCGGTAATAAATACATAAAAACAACTCTCAATTTGAAACAACACAAAAACAAAACTCTTATACCTTCAGAGTGACAAGAATACTGACACTTACAAACAGTGCTTATATTTAGGAAGTCGTGGACACCGTAAAACGATTGGTCTAATTTTTTTACGAAATTCATTTTAAAACTTTGCGAAGTTCATGTACTGGTACCTCAGCTTAATTAAAATAAGGCATGCAACTGTATTGAATAGTTTCATACAGTTATGCACAAATTTCTTTGGAAAAAAGATGTGATGTGAATTGGGGTTTGAATGTTAGTCGTGGGCGAAGTGAGTAATGAGTAAACGAACTTTGGCTGGCAAACTGTGAAGTATTTTTTGTTTTTTTTTTGTTTTACAGAATTTCAAGGTTATGATTCGAAAATATATAGAGAAGAAAAATATTATAAAAGCAAAACTTGTCTCTGTAGATTTACTACCTTAGCGAGAATTAAAAAATGGCGACTGATTACCATCATGGACCTTACCACGGTGTATGTAGCATCATAATATCATGTATCCATACGTTGTTTGTATTTATTTCTTTGATTGATATGCAAAATTATGATAGAGTACATAATTGGTACCAAAGCACTGGAACATATTGCGAATCTTCAACCCTCTATAACATAATAATATTACGCCTAATTCATGGCCCTAATAGCTTAACCACTACATTAGAACTTGTAGCCTTATGAAGTGGTGAATTTAGCTGATTTTAAATCAGCGTTAAGACAAAACCGATCGAAGTACACAATTATTTTTTTATAAATACTTTTTTTACACATAACTGAAAGGATTAAGATGTTTTTAATTATTTTTTAAATGTACAAATATTTATAATTTCAAAGGGAAAAAGGGTATTTTTCATCTTTAAAATTATAAATATTTTAACATTTATTTTAAATAAAAAACATCTTAACCCTTTGCGATCGTGCGGCCCGGCTGCCGGGCCACAACAAATTCCAGACAGCTCGGAATAATTTATTGGTGAGTTGTCCTCGCCGCTCGCGTGGCCCGTCTCCCGGGCCGTGCCGTTCTCAGCACCAGCTCGGTATTTAACATGGCGGCTACCTCCCATCAACTCAGAATTATTTACTGCTACAAGCGGCAATATTGACATCGGATATTTAAAATTTAAAAAACTAGTACCCGATACTTTATACAACTATTGTAAATTACACATCTAAACAGACCATTTAATAAATATGAACGTCAATTTAATTGTAAAATACTAGTTTCATTTGCTACTTATTTAAAAAAAATTAAATAAATGATAGTTTGCAAATCTACTTGTGCAGTCACTATTAAAATTTGCTATTTTATTATAATAATTAATCTCCTGACTGTCTATTTTGTACATAACATTTATATTGAAAGTTATTAGTATTCGATAAAATTAAAAAAGTTTACCTTGCTATTTATTTAATAACGAAATTCTCTATAAATATATGTGTTACCTATGCACTCACAATGGATTTGTCTCATTACTTTATCGTGAATAAAAATAGTTTACCAACGTTTTATAAATAAATTATTATGATGATTGTTTATATTCTTAAGTAACTGTTGTGTTGGTGTAACTACAAATAAGAAATTATTAAAATACAAAATTATGAAAAGACATTTATAGAAACCAATATACACTACAATAAAATGAAATTAAAATATTATTGCAAAATAAAATGAAATTAAACAATTATTTAGGCAATTGCAGTTACAATCGTTTCATGGTTATTATTGGGTTTTTAACTTTTTGTTTGACAACTGTCAAACATTCACTGCAATAGCCTACGTGAATAGGCAGTGGAAGACACGTTGTTATTTTATATTCTCCTGTGATATGATTGGCAGTAAAATAAAAACAGCTGGTGTTTCATTTAGTTCAATAGTTTCTCGTTTGATGTCAGCACTTTACGGCTACACCAGCACAATGTAATTATTTCTAAATGGAGAACGAATTTATTGGGCAGTCACACGGGCCATACGACCATAGAAGGAATTCTATAGTGGCCAGTCAGCCGGGCCACGCGTGCGCTGAGGACAACACAAGTCGAAACTAATATGAGTTGGCGCAAAAATGGCTGTGGGCCGTGAGCCAGGCCACGCGTCCGCAGAGGACAACCCATATATTTCAATGTTGATCGCAAAGGGTTAACCTCTTCAGTTATGTGTAAAAAACGTAGTTATAAAAAAATTAAATTTGTACTTCGAACGGTTTTGTCTTAACGCTGATTTAAAATCAGCTAAATTCACCACTTCATAAGGCTACAAGTTCTAATGTAGTGGTTAAAAAAAAATATATATATATATATATATATTTTCTGATTCAAGGGAAGGTATATAAACTAATTTTGATTATAAAATTGGAAAATAATTAACTCACCGAAAACAGACTGCATCACCTTTTCAAATTACTTTTTTAACAAGTTTAAGTCTGTTCACATGCCTTCTAGAATGATGTTATAGCTTCACCCCTCTAAATATAAATTATTGACAAATTAGTAACCTCTTGTTACGCAAATGTCAGCAAAATTCTGTATCAGCAATTCCCCATGTTGACATATGTCAAACAATTCAACTACTCCTGTTGCTGTTTATAGTTTTCATTAACTAGCTTCAAAACGAACCCAATATCTATACAACTTCAAATTTGTGCAGTAGAACAGAGAGGTAAAAAGTCATGGTTCTGTTAGTGATTAGTGGATACGAATGTCTACTCCGCCCGGTAGCTGTTGTCTTTACAGATAGAAACACCTCTCTTCGCCCCCCCCCCCCCCAACACGTATTAGCTTAAAATGTACAGAAAATTAATAATATTACATGCAGCTCGTCAGTTTGGACGTCAGTCATCTTTAAAACTGGTTTTCATTAAGTCCTCTTCTGTTTTTCCTTTTTATAAAAATATTATTTCCAAATAAAACATACTAAAAATTTCATAAATTTGATACCTATTAAATTAATGATTTTAAATCAAGTTAAAAAAATATAGTTGTAAGTGAAGCGTATGACTGACTCAGTTACACGCAGAGCGATGCCCAAATCAAAATTCGACGTCACTTTAAAGCTATTTCACGTCATATTAATGTCGAGTTTTATTTCATAAAGATTTCAATGGTGGAATAGCAATATTATAAAATGTTAGTTACATACTCAAAATACTATAAATGAATGGTAAATATTTAAAACACGCAATGTCAATGGATTAAGGAAGCAAAGTGAGCTGCTAAAATTAAAATACTAAGGACTGACACTAACGTTGATATTATGAAAAAATAATTTAAATAATCCACAGTCTAATACAACATATATTGCTCTAGCGGCTGATGTCGTTAGTTACAATACGTCATTTAAGAGAATATTAAACAAACATAATTGCTGTCATCACAAGCCGTTCCTGACACACGTGTCAATTAGGCACCAAAACGCTAAATAACTTTCCACACAGTTGTGACAGGTATATTGTGTTTGTCTAGTAGGAGTCGACCTTCCCACCCACACACACACTAAGTGATGTAAAGAGAGCTATGGTAGCTCGTGGCTCATTGCGCAAGTCTCTCACACCTCTTGCAAAACTCGGCGCTACAGCGGGATCACCGTGCGGCAGTAGTTCTACGAGTATGTCAACTTAGACGTGACATGCACGGGGGCAAGTCTATCACACTTCTTGCACAACTCGGCCCTACGGCGGGATCACCGTGCGGCAGTATTTCTATGTCAACTTAGACGTGACATGCACGGGGGCAAGTCTATCACACTTCTTGCAAAACTCGGCCATACAGCGGGATCACCGTGCGGCAGTAGTTCTATGCCAACTTAGACGTGACATGCACGGGGGCAAGTCTCTCACACTTCTTGCACAACTCGGCCCTACGGCGGGATCACCGTGCGGCAGTAGTTCTATGTCAACGGGGGCAAGTCTATCACACTTCTTGCACAACTCGGCCATACGGCGGCATCAACGTGCGGCAGTAGTGCTATGACAACTTAGACGTGACTTGCTCGTGGGCAAGTCTCTCACACTTCTTGAACAATTCGGCCCTACGGTTGGGATCACCGTGCGGCAGTAGTTCTATGACAACTTAGACGTGACTTGCTCGTAGGCAAGTCTCTCACACTTCTTGAACAATTCGGCCCTACGGTTGGGATCACCGTGCGGCAGTAGTTCTATGACAACTTAGACGTGACATGCTGGTGGACAAGTCACTCACTTGTGAGTGAAGTTATCTAGACAACACTGTATATAAAAACAATATGCAGTAAAACTGGTTTTATTATTGAATGGATACGTAAAGCATGGATTTTTAACGTAACTAATCTAACCTGACAAAACGTAACATAAAAGAAAAAAACGCTACGAAACCTGTAACAACTTTGACTAATTTTGCAAGACATTCTCACCGATTACTTCACTGAATAATGTTATGTTGTGCTTATGTTTAGATTGGATATTCTATTCTTTAGAGAATATTTGTGTCACTGTATAATATTGCTGATACATAATTGGAAAGATCCCAAAATAATTGTGTAAACTTAAACACAAGACAATGGCGAGTTTAAAAATTGCAACTAAGTAGATGAAATATGTTTGTCTTTAAAGTTAGGGGATATAGACGGGGGTGACAAAAAGGTCGGAGGGGGAACACATCACTCTAAAAACAGGTCATTTACTCTTTCATTTCTGGGGACAAATTAAACTGTTGTTTTTACCAAGATATTTCTCCACTGACCCCCCACCGCACAAAACCCTCAGTCGTCCGATACGGGTCGGCCGGCCGCAAAACTCCGATATTTCCCCAGCCGCTGTTTCCCTGGCTTAACAGAGCTTATTGTAACCAAAAGCCAATTTTATTGCTTTTTTAAAGCGATTCTTTCGCCGTAAGCTTAATTGTCAAGTTCAAACATTCCGACACTTAAAACTGCGATTGATTGGATTTCTGGATAAAAGAATGTTATAAGAAACGTTCACTGCTTATTATTATACGGTATACGTTATATAGTATTAAAAAACAAGTATACAATAAAATGTTTAATTAAGCTAACTTAATTAAAACTTAACTAAAAACACATAACGTTAGTAAAACATTTTGTACATGACGAAGACGACTTTTAATAATAGGATAGTAACATCAGTGTATGTGGCGGTATTACGATGTATTGGTTAAAAAAAATAGTATACATATTCTTGGAACTGAGAAAAATTATTATTTGAATTGAACATTGCACAAATGAAATATCTTTCAGTACAATATTTTGAAGAATTTAATAAGGAACAATTTTTAAATGGAATTTACCACAAAGCACAGAATAAGATTATATGGAATTTACATACATTACATCATGCAATGTGTCATATTTAAATTTTATAAACTAACAATAATTGTAGAGTTCAGCCACATACAAATTATTAGATGCAAAATGAAAAATGTATCAAATATGCTAAGAAAGTTTTGAACTTATAATTATTCTATACATACACACACACATCCACATACACACCCGCAAACGCGCTCGCACGCACGCGCACACAATGTCGTAATAAAACCATCAGCTATATGATCTGCAGGTTACATTAAGAAATTATAGGCCTTTAATAAATTGTTAGCTAAATCAGATTTTGTAATAAAAAAGGAAAATTATAATGAAAGAAAGTCGAATAGTTAAGTGTCAAGATATCAACATGGATATACAGTCGAGTTTACACCTGAAATCTAAACGGCAATGAAGTTGTTTAAAATATATCTACTTAACAATATCAAGGATATGAAAAGCGAAGTCCACTGAATAATATAACAAGTTAATTATAGTAAAACGTTTCGAGTACAATCAAGATAAGGAAGGAACTCTGAGTATAATAAAGTACTTTATGTGAAACCGGAATAGTCGGATATTCTAATTAGGCTATTTTCATCGACTAATTTTTGAAACAGACGGTTTCTCTGCCAACGCCACCTGGAAGCCATGTATGTAACTAACTACAATCGGGCGCTACATGGCTAACTAAAAAGAACAAGTTTAATCGTTATCAAAGAATTCATATTCTGATTACTATGTACTTCCTTACAGCGTTTAATCGATAACAAGACGTAGGCCTACACACAATCTCATGTATCAATTTGTGTCTCAAATCAAGATTATTAACCAAAAATAAAAAAAAACATAGTTAATTACTGGATAATTCTCTTTAATTAATTACAATACTAGGTCCATAAATTAATGATTGTTTGTCCATCATATTGAGGCAACCTTCTTGTTTACTTTTGTGAGACACAAAGATGAAATAATTATTAACATCTTATTTACGTATTAACAAAAACTGTGACAATTACTTTAAACTGCAGTAAATATTTTGCAATTTTGTCACGTTTTTACCAGTTATATTATATTTAATTAAACATATTATGAGTGGAAACTTACACGCATAAATGATAGAGAATCCAATTTTATTCATGCAAAATTTCAACAGTAAACAATTACAGAATGATATGTGAGGAGAAAAGCCTTCACCGTCGGATGAAAGTGAGGTTATGTTCACAGGCAGGCGGGAACCTCCACGCTCGAGACGACCTTGACCTTGAAGACGCTGCGATCAGCTGGTTTTATGGTTACGTAAGACGATACTGACTGGTGTTATTATTGCTTGCAACGTCCTTCGCGATGTATTATCTACCTGACACTACTTCTTGCCTCCTCCTAAGCCCATTCGAGGTTGGTTATTGGTATCATTCTGGCGACATTAGATGCGTTAAGACTTGTTGTCCATTATATGTGAAAATGTGGACCATCCTAAATGTAATCCACGTTTTAATAAAAAAAATATACAGTAGTCAAGGTTGGGAGTAATTACAATATCATATAAATAACCAATCATGATCTTTGTAATCCAATAAAATAATATTTGAATGGAGACATTTAATGCTGAAAATAAGTAACTTACTGTATTGGGACTGACTCATTTTGAAATGTCAACCTCTTTATCGTGTAGTATTAAGAATAGACTATTCCGTATATGTGCATTTTCTATCGAAACCTAATGTCGGTAGTTTAGCACGTACTTATGACGTACGTTTTATGACAGGCTTGTCATACAATAATAATATTAATCACAAGTTTCATGAAAATATTAATTTATAATTCAGATTAAAAACAACAGATGCTGAAAATGCAAGTAATCTGACAAGCAACTGAACCGCAACCATCTTATCATTTTAACCTCCCATATTCTATTTAAGCTCCAGATATCCATTTAAGATACCGTCTAAATAGAAGCGTAAAATTGAACTATCTGAGATGAGAATGAGATCGGACTTGAATATCTTTAGCAACGCCAATCACCTAATGCGTATCAATTGAGATTATTAAAATAAACAATAACAACAATAGTCTGATCAGTGTTTCAGTAACAATTACTCCGAGCTAGCGTGGGATCGAACTAAAACATCCATTGAGACATAAAACCATTTCAGTTGCTTTATATTTACTAACTCTTAAGATATACTTTGCCACAGATGCACTGATTTGCATCTCTGGACATAAACTGATCATTGTACATCCTAATACGTATATCAAATCAAAGTTTATTCAAAAAATAAAAAATACAAAACAATGTACATAAAAAGAATGAGTAAATTACAATATTTAAAATTGATCTAAATATTCAGGGTGTAACTGAAATACTTGGACAAACTTCAGGTGGTTGTTCCTGGAGTCAAAACAAACCAAAAATGTCATATAAACATAATTATGTTCTAATATGCATCGTTTTCTGTCTATCTGTCCTTCTGTGTTTTTACATTATAATTTTTTTTCTCAGCAACCATAATAGATAGAGTGTTGAAATTTAGCAAATATGCTATACTAGTAATACTTTATTACTAAAAAAAATCGTCGATAAATTTCAAAATGGCGGCTAATTATTAAAAACTTGACGTTAAATTACATAAAAACTACACCCTGTATAAAACAAAAACACAGTGATGTTATAAAACATCACTGATGTTTTTGTTGTATTGTAGCAAATTTTATTGTAAAACTAACGATACCTTATTTATTGAAAACAAACAAGAAATACATAATTTGTGGTATTTTCTTGAATCTAGTTACACTTGAAGAACAAAACACTCTATTATAGTTGCTCAGCAAAAAAAAATATAATGTAAAAAACGCAGACGGACAGACAGAAAACTGTGCATATTAGGACATATGTTTATATGAAATTTTTTGTTTGTTTTGACCCCAGGGACAACCTCCTGAAGTTTGTCCAAGTATTTCAGATACACCTTGTATTCATATTCAATTTTCAAGAAAATCAAATTAATTATAAATATAATGACAACAAAAGTAATAAGTAATAGCATTAATTTTACCAAATTTATTGTATGTACATAAATAATTAATCAAGGGAATGAGCTTATGTGGGCAGATAGACTGTGCGTAGGCTCAGAGTTGTTATCAATTATGTTTATGTATACAATGCAATGTATAATATTGAAATGGAGATGACAATGGCAGAAACAGATTATAAGGAGTGGATGTGATAGTGAGGGGGTTGGCTGTGGGCAAGGAGGAGAGGTCAAGGCCGCAGGCAACCTGTCGTGATGACGGACTGTCTCCTCAATAATTAAGTCTGTCGAGGCTGTCAGCTATGTTGGTTATAGTCCCATAAGAACAATGTTATTTTCGACTCGGACATACGATCACGTGTATCCAAATCAAACATGTATTTTTAAACGGATTTTTTACAAAAAAAATGCATTTAATCAAGAATGAAATCACACGTTGGCATTGCGTTGCAAATTCCTAATTAGTTTTATAGAGAAAAATACCAAAAACTTTAGTTTGAAGCTTTTATTTTAAGCTATTCCCTAAACTAGGCGTATGTATTAAAAATACCAAAAGCAAACACAACGCGCAATGTAATAATGTTTAAAATGACACCTCATACACAACTTTTAGTCAATAAATTACGAAAAATATGGGTTCGCAAATAACATTGTTCTTATGGGATTAAAACCAACATGCCCGACAGCCTCTGCAGACTCTTCAGTAATGTAGCCAATCTGTTATGTTATTTTTAAATTGAAAGAACTTTGGAGTTTCAACAAGTTTTTAAGTTTGGTACTTTTTATTTAAATATCTGAAAAATATATTATAAAGAAAGAATTGGCAGTGGAAAATGATTTAAATTGTAGTAGGAGGATACCGACGTTTTGCGAATAGCGAGTATTATAAGAATGATATGTGGTACATTATCCGTGGTAATACAATAAGAGAGGTATTTTTTTACCAACGCAACTCCTCCCCTATTTCTTTATATATGTTGACGATTGAGGTGTCAGCAAATTTTACAATATTCGGAGTTGTGCAATAAGACCCTGCAGCCTGAAGGGGCACGGGAAGTCCTAAAAGTACGTTTTTCAGCCATGAGAATAACATGGGGAGATTAAAATAAGTAAAAATTTAACATCTCCTCAAATGTAAATAATGATGTTTTATATTATTGAGGTTATGATAGATATTTCTTGTTTGATCGATTCATCGGAAGTTTTGTTTGATCTATATAAATAAAAATGAATGGTTCCAAAGAATTGGCACAAACTTTCCCCATATTTAACACTAACAAAATCAAAACTTTAAAAATTAACAGTTTGATTCCCAAATATGTTTTTTTTTTTTGCCATAACTCAAAAACTAGTCAAGTTAGAGACTTGCGGGTTTTAATAAAATATCTTAAATTGTGATTTATATCTTTCCTGTAAATTTAATCAAAACCTTTCAAGCCGTATTTGAGAAAATTCTATTTTTGTATGTTTTGTTCATAAAAATAAAAAACCTAAAATTTCCAAAAAGTGAAAAAATAGTCTGAAGATATTGGCTATATACACCTACATGCCTACACCTCTTATAAAAATTGATCTATCATTTGGTCTGCAGCGAATTGCACATACACACACACTGACACACATATGGACAGGCACAAAAACTCTTTTCGGAAAAACCACTTTTTTGGGTTCAGGAGTACCCTGAAATGGGTTTTTAGACCATCTTGTAAAAAATTTGTGTTTATGATCACAATACTTTTTGCTAACGCATATGGGAGAATGTAAAAAACGAATGTATGTCTATAATGAATACCTGTTGAGTAAAATGAAAGCTTTTTAAATAGGTAAAGTAATGACTAGTGATGAGACGAGGCGAGTACAAAGTACTCGCTGGACTCGAGTCTGGTGTGAACTGGACTCGAGTCAGAATGAGTGGACTCGGTGGTCTTGCCTTCATCTATCGAGTACGAGACCGAGTCAATCCAAGCTGTGTGATTGGCTTAGGTTTTTGTAGGCTAGCCAATCAGCAATCACATCTTGGACTCGGTCCGAAATCTCCTGACTATTGACCAAGTATCACAAATATGGAAATGGAGGTTTAGGACGCGTTTAGATTATGGTTTTCATTTAGTAATTCATTTTGTATTGTAACTCCAATTCTAAAATTGTTAACTGTTAAGTTTGTTTTATAAATGGTTAGTACCATTTAATAATAACTTACTATCACGATCTATAATTATTACAACATTTTCTCAATCCCAGAGTTTTTAAAACTGCCGCGGCTCTAGGGTTAAAACTAAGATTATTATTATCATATTGTAAGTCTAAAATGAAGTAAAATGTCGTAAATTTATACACTGATTACCACACAATTACATATTAAACTAACATCATATGTTTATTTATAGTGGAACCGTTTAAAACAGTTTTATAAAGTTACTAAATGTAATTGAGTTAGGTTAGGTCTGTAATGTACTCGCACTAGAGTTTTAGTTGTGGACTCGGTCTCATGAATCGTTACAGAAACTAAACAAGCATTCCAAGCCTCGATCTCGTCAATTTGTACTCGAACTCGGTCTCTTTGACATAACTAGAAATGGAGTTTCCAGAATTTGAGCCCAGACTCGGACTCGAACAGCGCTACGCCTTCCACACCTCGGCCACGACGAGGACACCGAGTCCGAGTACTTTGTACTCGATACCAATACTCGAGTTAGGTGTGTACTTGAGTACGGTTGACTCGAGTCGCTCTAGTACTCGACTCGTCTCAGCACTAGTAATAACATTGGGTGTTTATAGTTAGATTATAAATAAGTTGCAACTCAAGTGCAATTAGCGAGCTATTATAAATAAAATGTACATATTTTTATTTTTAATATATTTTTTATTTTATTAACTGCTAATATTTGTAGTCAAAAGTTACACGCCGAGGTTTCACAACATTGACGGGGCGATTGACGGGGTTGGCACGCAAAGTGTGTCCCGTAGTTTAAATTGAATTCATGTCCATTCGTGCAGCAACCATAAACATGGCTTTTTACATCGAAACTAAGGTTGACCGAAATGTCTCCACTGCAAACTACATTCTCTCATCCACAACAACCACAGGCGTCATTCACAATAAGGAAAAGGCACTGGATTATTGTGACCTGTTTTGAATGATGACACTAAATTGTCTGAAACTATCGCAGAAGGGCATTGTCAAGCAGTCATGTATCGCTATGGCGAATATAATATTGCTGTTACAAAATGTTTAGTCAGTTAGATTTGCAAATACCATGAACAGCTGGCCCGCAGTTACGATGGTTGATATGATTATCGAGAGTAGGCCTAATAGCGCCACCCACCAGTGCAACACTAACTCATTTAGCATTACGTAAGAATACTCATACAAAAGTATAGGTTTGAAACATTTTTGTTGTCTTTTTTTTCAACAGTCAGCGTTTATAAGATTTTTTGACTGAGCAAAATGATGTAAAATCTAAAAATCAAGCTTGTAAATTTCCCCTTTCAGCATTAGAAGAAGTAGTTGTCCTTCAAAAGCTCGGAAGGATCTGGTTTTACATCAGTGATCTGCATGAGGTACATTAGGAAATAGAGGTCGGGGTTGAACAGTTTTAACTGGGACCAAAATCAATCTCGGTTTTGGCATTCAGCAAGAATCGAAATTTACATAACGTAAGGATAATTTACTTTCCCTCAGCTGAATAATTTTACTTAGGTTATGTGGAAAATATCAACCTCACTTTTTCGTATGATGTATTTATGTGACACTAAATTTATTGCATTTTACTGTTCAATGAATACTTATTTGGCGTAGATGAGTGAAGATGAATACAATTATGCAAAAACATTCCCTTATACCACTCGACAAACACTCGAGACATACCGACTCCAAGAAAACTCAACATTTCATAGTTACTGCAATATACATACTTAAATGTACTAGGAACCTCTGTCACCAGTTTTTGGAAGTAGGCTAATCACATATTACTGAATATTATTTGCGACGTCAACAGTGTTTATATGGTAAATAGATGATTTATGATGTGCAAATTAACGATTTCGAAAGTCCTCAATATATCCTTGATGCAATATATTCTCTCCTGGAGACACTTAACAAAGTCAACATTTGTAATGCATTCAAGTTGGCCCACGGGTATCCTGGCTGTAGGACCCACCCAGCGTCTTGTGTAACTTGGCACACTGTGTATCACACAGGAGTGGACTGACGACACTTTGGAACACGTCTCCAGGACAACGTAGTAATTAAGTTTACCTGGGGGCTGTTCATGCAGCGATTGCTTTCTGGAATCTTCTATTGACTTAATTTAGTTAAAAGAAGTAAGCCTATATATATTTTCACTTATGATAGTACAACATATTTCTATGGGACGTACGCCAACCCGATACACGTACAGCGGTGATGAACCTCCCACCTACCCATACGCCTACTGTAGTGATGACCCCTCCCACTCACCACCTATATATATATATACGTACAGCGGTGATGAACCTCCCACCTACCCATACGCCTACTGCTGTGATGTCCTTCCCACTCATCTATATATATACGTACAGTGGTGATGAACCTCTAAATACCCATACGCCTACTGTAGTGATGCCACCTCCCACTCACCACCCATACCTCACTACCATTGTACATGTATGGGTGGGCGGGTGGGTCAATACCAATGTGCGTGTATGGGTGGGCGGGTGGGTCACTATCTCTGAGCGTGTATGGGTGGGCAGGTGGGTCACTATTACTGTGCGTGTATGGGTGGGCGGGTGCGTCACTATCTCTGAGCGTGTATGGGTGGGCAGGTGGGTCACTATTACTGTGCGTGTATGGGTGGGCGGGTGGGTCATTATCACTGTGCATGTATGGGTGGGTCACTATCACTGTTCTTGTATGGGTGATCGGGTGGGTCACTATCATTGTAACCTACAATAACCTAACTACCTATTTATTGTAAGTTAGGTTAGCTTAGGTTGGGTTAGTTTAGTTAGGTAGATTTTAACATATTGACCCACCCATCCGACCATTCACGTACAGTGGTATTCACCCACCCTCCCGCCCATTCACGTGCAATGGTATCAATACTACTGTACGAGTCTGGGTGGGCGGGTGGGTCAATACAACTGTACGAGTCTGGGCGGGAGGGTGGGTCAATACTACTGTACGAGTCTGGGTGGGCGGGTGGGTCAATACAACTGTACGAGTCTGGGCGGGAGGGAAGGTCAATACTACTGTAAGACTCTGGATGGGCGGGTGGGTCAATACTACTGTACGAGTCTGAGGCGGGTTGGTCCAATACAACTGTACGATAAGATGGTACAGACCCACCCACTCATACTCCCCTCGTACAGCGGTGACGATCCTCCCGCCTACACATACACCTACTGCTGTGATGTCCTTCCCACTCACCTATATGTACGTACAGTGGCTATGAACCTCCACGTACCCATACGCCTACTGTGGTAATGGACCTCCCACCCACTTATACAACCTACATTCAGTGTATACCGGTTGTTCAAAAAAAGTCTGGAACCCCCTTAATAGTTTACTATTTCATATTAATAAACACAGAACAATGAAACTCTAGGTCTAGTTATACCTTATTTTAAATGTCATTTTTTAAGGAACATGTTGCCGCAATCCCGACTGAAAAAGGACTATTCGTTTGGAAATAGCAGCCTCTCAAAGTTCCAATGAGGCCAAACCTTTATAGAGACTTATTTCCAAGCGAATATGCCTTTTTCAGTCGGGGTTGCGGCAACGTATTCCTAAAAAAACTACATTTAAAATAAGGTATAACTCGACCTATGCTTACATTTAAGATTTTTCAGATTTTCTCCAAAGGACGTCCCCTCAAAGCGAAAAAGGACAGTTAAAACGACCAAAAAGTCAGTAACTACAATGAAGACGTAATCATAGAGTTTTATTGTTCTACTTTGATTAATAAAATAAATATTAAGGGGGTTCCACACGTTTTGAACACCCGGTATATGTAATGAACAATAAAGCCAGATCTGCATGAAAACATTTTTACTCAGTGAAAAATTGACTTGAGTTTAAATGGAACAAACAATAACTATCTGTTGTCAAGTCCAACTGCTAAAGGATTATATAACTTCATGTCCCTGTTTAACCTTACCTCCTATAATAATGTACTTAACTGTAACAATTCCACTCTAGATCTAGTTATTAGTAACATTCCCTCCATCACTGTCTGTCGGTGTGATAGTCCGATTTTGCCTCTTGATAATTATCACCCTGCTTTACTTGTAAGCTTAACATTCTCACACTCCAATGTAAATACATTTAAAACTTATTCAAAACTCTGTAGCAACACTTATTACTGTTACAAAGAGGCTAATTTCTTGAATTTGTATACCAAACTCAGAAATTGTAACTGGAATTCATTGTATGGTGCAAACAATATTGATGCAGTATTGGATGAGTTTTATTACTTAGTATTTAACATTTTTGATCAATGTATCCCTAAGAAAGCTAGTGTTCTTAAACGTAAATACCCTTGTTGGTTTACAAAAGATATAATTTGCTCAATTAAACTTAAAAACAAAGCTGCAAAAAAGAGAAAATTTTCCAAATACCATGATAATTTATTTAGAGAACTTAGAAGTAGTATTAAACTTAATATTAGTATAGCGCATAGGGAGTACTTAAAATAAATAGAGGGTTGTATTAACGTAGATTCCAAGCAGTTTTGGAACTATATTAAGTCAAAGCGTACATCTTCCTATGAGTTAGGTAGTATAGAGGTAAAATACAATAACAATGTGGTACCAAGAGAATCTGTATCTGATGCATTTGCTGACTTTTTCAAATCTGTTTTTAATGTCCAACCCGTAATTGGTAACCCTCCTTTGTTTCCCTCTTCCAACAAAACTAATCAAACTATTGCATTTACTGTACCTGAAGTACTAGCTGTTATGAAACAGTTAAAGTCAAAAAAGTCCTCTGGTCCGGATGGTATACCTGGATATGTTGTTAAGGGGTGTTCTGAAGTGTTGGCGGAGCCTTTGACTTACTTATATAATCTTTCCTTATCTTGTTGTGTTTTTCCTCATAAATGGAAGGAAGCCAAGGTGGTCCCAATTTTCAAATCAGGCAAGAAGGAAAACGTCGAAAATTATCGTCCCATTTCTTTGTTAAATGCGTTCGCAAAGGTGTTTGAGTCACTTGTATATAAATATATTTATTCTTCTATCAGATCTAAACTATCCCCGCAACAGCATGGCTTTATTCCCCAAAGATCAACAGTATCTAATTTGATGGAATTTTCATATGATGTCTCTTCTGAACTGGATGTTGGTGGAAGGGTGGACGTAGTCTACACGGATTTTTCTAAAGCGTTCGACAAAGTTGACCATTCGATACTCCTCAAGAAGTTATTAACCTTTGACCTTTCCAAAGATTTTGTTTGTTTTCTTGAATCTTACCTTAGGAACCGCACTCAATTCGTAGTTGTTTCAAATTTAAAATCTAAACCTTACTGCAGCACTTCCGGGGTTCCATAAGGTTCTAATCTTGGACCCTTACTTTTTCTAATATTTATCAACGACTTGCCAGGCAAAATTTCTGATGCTAAATGTCTTCTTTATGCTGATGATTTAAAGTTGTACAGAATGATTAATAGTGATAGAGATGTAACTCTATTACAGGCTTCTCTCGATTTACTCGCTCTGTGGTGTTCAGAAAACAAATTATGCCTGAACATAAAAAAATGTTTTGTTGTAACATACTCGAGGAAAAAGGGAATACATCCCTCAAGATACAACATCAATGCAATACCACTGGAAAATGTTGCACACATAAAGGGTTTGGGTGTAATCTTTGATTCGTTTTTCAAATTTGACATTCACATAAATTCAATGATTAATAAATCACTCCAAATGCTAGGATTTATCACCAGAAACACCAAGTTATTTTCTTCCATAGAAACTATAATCGGTTTGTATTTTTCATTTGTTAGAAGCAGACTAGAATACTGTGCCCCAATCTGGGATCTATATATACATTACCACATATCATCAATAGAGGCCATTCAAAATAGATTCTTAAGATACCTATATTTTAAACGATTTAATATTTTTTGTCCTAGAGATCTCTCAACAGATATATTGAGAGTTTCGTTTTCATTTGAATCGTTAGCCAGTAGAAGAGCCAAATCAAATATCATTTTGGTGTTCAAAGTATTACACAATTTTGTTGATAGCTCTTATTTATTAGATAAAATTAAGTTATATGTCCCTAGAAGTAATTTGCGTTCATCCATAGTTTTTTACATACCTCGAAGTGTTACTGTACAATTTTATAATTTGTCTTTGTTTAAAGCACTTCGCCTACTAAATAAGTTTAAAACAGAAATAGATGTTTTTAATTCAAAAATGAGTTTGTTTTTAATTGAATTAAATCAATTTCCTTCACTTTCATAAAATGGATATTCACTGAAATATATAACTTCTTTTTGTTTCTAAAGTTATGTTTGGATAAATATTATTTGTTAGCTCGCGCTACATAGTTGATTATTACTGTTAAGCCTGTATTATATATTTTTAGCATAGTTTACTTATTCTTGTACTGAAAATAATTGTTGTGTAGTTATAGTTTTGTCAAAATGGCTGTATTAGGTTTTTACCTGTAGCTGTTAAGTAAAGAGTCATAAATAAATAAATAAAATAAATAAATAAATAAATAAACATTAGCACTTCTCTATTTAATTAGAAAAGTAGCAAAAATGTCTTAGGCGAGAGTTCCACAGCCGAAAGATGCGGGAGTTTCAGTAAATCACGCTGACAGCCCGGGTAAATGGTGACCGGATCTCGAGATAAGTATATAACCGGGAGGGTTGAGTAGTTAAGAGTCGCTCAAACTCTAGTTACGTGAGCAGTTTTTGTTCCTACAGCTCATTAGGAGTTTGCCGAGAATGGCAAATCTTTATACTACAACCTCTTTAATTTGCTCTTACAGGTCTGCTACATGTTTTTGCATATTGCATAGCCTCTAGATCATTAATAATAGTTTTTGACAAGGAAAATATTAACTTTCTAAACCACAGAATAATCCTATTTCCGTTCTCGCAGATTCCGATAATACTGACACATTATAGTGGGTATTTGCTGGTCAGGTGCTCCAATATAACGAATATTGATATTTATAAAACTTAAGCTTTGAGTTATCATGTGTTCACTCAGTAGTATATAACTCAATGAACTTTGGTATACGAAAGTACCCAAGAGTACCAGTAATACTGCTTGATTATAATGTACTTATATGTTTTTTTTTTTTTGTTAGTTCACAACAACGTCGTAAGTCACACCACATTCCATCGTATCCAGTAACATCACCGAACCACACAGTAGCTATGTGTGTTGTTGATAGTCCACATTCACACACACTGACGTCGTAAGTCATACCACATTCCATCGTATCCAGTAACATCACCGAACCACACAGCTATGTGTGTTGTTGATAGTCCACATTCACACACACTGACGTCGTAAGTCATACCACATTCCATCGTATCCAGTAACATCACCGAACCACACAGCTATGTGTGTTGTTGATAGTCCACATTCACACACACTGACGTCGTAAGTCATACCACATTCCATCGTAGCCAGTAACATCACCGAACCACACAGTAGCTATGTGTGTTGTTGATAGTCCACATTCACACACCGACTTCGTAAATCACACCACATTCCATCGTAGCCGATAACATCACCGGACCACACAGTAGCTATATGTGTTGTTGGTAGTTCACACCCACACACCGACGTCGTATATCACACCACATTCCATCGTAGCCGATAACATCACCGAACCACACAGTAGCTATGTGTGTTGTTGATAGTCCACATTCACACACACCGATGTCGTAAGTCACACCACATTCCATCGTAGCCAGTAACATCACCGAACCACACAGCTATGTGTGTTGTTAGTTCACACCTACACACCGACGTCGTAGGTCATACCACATTCCATCGTATCCAATAACATCACCGAACCACACAGTAGCTATGTGTGTTGTTGGTAGTTCACACCCACACACCGACGTCGTATATCACACCACATTCCATCGTAGCCGATAACATCACCGAACCACACCGTAGCTAAGTATTTTGTCGATAGTTCACACCCACACACCGACGTCGTATATCACACCACATTCCATCGTAGCCGATAACATCACCGAACCACACCGTAGCTAAGTATTTTGTCGATAGTTCACATCTACACACCGACGTCGTATATCACACCACATTCCATCGTAGCCAGTAACATCACCGAACCACACAGTAGCTATGTGTGTTGTTGGTAGTTCACACCCACACACCGACGTCGTATATCACACCACATTCCATCGTAGCCGATAACATCACCGAACCACACCGTAGCTAAGTATTTTGTCGATAGTTCACATCTACACACCGACGTCGTATATCATACCACATTCCATCGTAGCCAGTAACATCACCGAACCACACAGTAGCTATGTGTGTTGTTGGTAGTTCACACCCACACACCGACGTCGTATATCACACCACATTCCATCGTAGCCGATAACATCACCGAACCACACCGTAGCTAAGTATTTTGTCGATAGTTCACATCTACACACCGACGTCGTATATCACACCACATTCCATCGTAGCCAGTAACATCACCGAACCACACAGTAGCTATGTGTGTTGTTGATAGTCCACATTCACACACCGACGTCGTATATCACACCACATTCCATCGTAGCCGATAACATCACCGAACCACACCGTAGCTAAGTATTTTGTCGATAGTTCACATCTACACACCGACGTCGTATATCATACCACATTCCATCGTAGCCAGTAACATCACCGAACCACACAGTAGCTATGTGTGTTGTTGGTAGTTCACACCCACACACCGACGTCGTATATCACACCACATTCCATCGTAGCCGATAACATCACCGAACCACACCGTAGCTAAGTATTTTGTCGATAGTTCACATCTACACACCGACGTCGTATATCACACCACATTCCATCGTAGCCGATAACATCACCGAACCACACCGTAGCTAAGTATTTTGTCGATAGTTCACATCTACACACCGACGTCGTATATCACACCACATTCCATCGTAGCCGATAACATCACCGAACCACACCGTAGCTAAGTATTTTGTCGATAGTTCACATCTACACACCGACGTCGTATATCACACCACATTCCATCGTAGCCAGTAACATCACCGAACCACACAGTAGCTATGTGTGTTGTTGGTAGTTCACACCCACACACCGACGTCGTATATCACACCACATTCCATCGTAGCCGATAACATCACCGAACCACACCGTAGCTAAGTATTTTGTCGATAGTTCACATCTACACACCGACGTCGTATATCACACCACATTCCATCGTAGCCGATAACATCACCGAACCACACCGTAGCTAAGTATTTTGTCGATAGTTCACATCTACACACCGATGTCGTAAGTCACACCACATTCCATCGTAGCCAGTAACATCACCGAACCACACAGTAGCTATGTGTGTTGTTGGTAGTTCACACCTACACACCGACGACGTAGGTCACACCACATTCCATCGTAGCCAGTAACATCACCGAACCACACAGTAGCTATGTGTGTTGTCGATAGTTCACATTCACACACCGACGTCGTAAGTCATACCACATTCCATCGTAGCCAGTAACATCACCGAACCACACAGTAGCTATGTGTGTTGTCGATAGTTCACATTCACACACCGACGTCGTAAGTCATACCACATTCCATCGTAGCCAGTAACATCACCGAACCACACAGTAGCTATGTGTGTTGTCGATAGTTCACATTCACACACCGACGTCGTAAGTCACACCACATTCCATCGTAGCCAGTAACATCACCGAACCACACAGTAGCTATGTGTGTTGTCGATAGTTCACATTCACACACCGACGTCGTAAGTCATACCACATTCCATCGTAGCCAGTAACATCACCGAACCACACAGTAGCTATGTGTGTTGTCGATAGTTCACATCTACACACCGACGTCGTATATCACACCACATTCCATCGTAGCCAGTAACACACCGAACCACACAGTAGCTATGTGTGTTGTCGATAGTTCACATTCACACACCGACGTCGTAAGTCATACCACATTCCATCGTAGCCAGTAACATCACCGAACCACACAGTAGCTATGTGTGTTGTCGATAGTTCACATCTACACACCGACGTCGTATATCACACCACATTCCATCGTAGCCAGTAACACACCGAACCACACAGTAGCTATGTGTGTTGTTGGTAGTTCACACCCACACACCGACGTCGTATATCACACCACATTCCATCGTAGCCGATAACATCACCGAACCACACCGTAGCTAAGTATTTTGTCGATAGTTCACACCCACACACCGACGTCGTATATCACACCACATTCCATCGTAGCCGATAACATCACCGAACCACACCGTAGCTAAGTATTTTGTCGATAGTTCACATCTACACACCGACGTCGTATATCACACCACATTCCATCGTAGCCAGTAACATCACCGAACCACACAGTAGCTATGTGTGTTGTTGATAGTCCACATTCACACACCGACGTCGTAAGTCACACCACATTCCATCGTAGCCAGTAACATCACCGAACCACACAGTAGCTATGTGTGTTGTCGATAGTTCACATTCACACACCGACGTCGTAAGTCATACCACATTCCATCGTAGCCAGTAACATCACCGAACCACACAGTAGCTATGTGTGTTGTCGATAGTTCACATCTACACACCGACGTCGTATATCACACCACATTCCATCGTAGCCAGTAACACACCGAACCACACAGTAGCTATGTGTGTTGTCGATAGTTCACATCTACACACCGATGTCGTAAGTCACACCACATTCCATCGTAGCCAGTAACATCACCGAACCACACAGTAGCTATGTGTGTTGTTGGTAGTTCACACCTACACACCGACGACGTAGGTCACACCACATTCCATCGTAGCCAGTAACATCACCGAACCACACAGTAGCTATGTGTGTTGTTGATAGTCCACATTCACACACCGACGTCGTAAGTCATACCACATTCCATCGTAGCCAGTAACATCACCGAACCACACAGTAGCTATGTGTGTTGTTGATAGTCCACATTCACACACCGACGTCGTAAGTCATACCACATTCCATCGTAGCCAGTAACATCACCGAACCACACAGTAGCTATGTGTGTTGTTGGTAGTTCACACCTACACACCGACGACGTAGGTCACACCACATTCCATCGTAGCCAGTAACATCACCGAACCACACAGTAGCTATGTGTGTTGTCGATAGTTCACATTCACACACCGACGTCGTAAGTCATACCACATTCCATCGTAGCCAGTAACATCACCGAACCACACAGTAGCTATGTGTGTTGTCGATAGTTCACATTCACACACCGACGTCGTAAGTCATACCACATTCCATCGTAGCCTGTAACATCACCGAACCACACAGTAGCTATGTGTGTTGTCGATAGTTCACATTCACACACCGACGTCGTAAGTCATACCACATTCCATCGTAGCCAGTAACATCACCGAACCACACAGTAGCTATGTGTGTTGTCGATAGTTCACATCTACACACCGACGTCGTATATCACACCACATTCCATCGTAGCCAGTAACACACCGAACCACACAGTAGCTATGTGTGTTGTCGATAGTTCACATCCACACACCGATGTCGTAAGTCACACCACATTCCATCGTAGCCAGTAACATCACCGAACCACACAGTAGCTATGTGTGTTGTTGGTAGTTCACACCTACACACCGACGACGTAGGTCACACCACATTCCATCGTAGCCAGTAACATCACCGAACCACACAGTAGCTATGTGTGTTGTCGATAGTTCACACCCACACACCGATGTCGTAAGTCACACCACATTCCATCGTAGCCAGTAACATCACCGAACCACACAGTAGCTATGTGTGTTGTTGGTAGTTCACATCCACACACCGATGTCGTAAGTCACACCACATTCCATCGTAGCCAGTAACATCACCGGATCACACAGTAGCTATGTGTGTTGTTGATAGTTCACACCTACACACCGACGACGTAGGTCACATCACATTCCAGTGTCGAGCTATCCAACCAGTTTGACCTTGACAACTTCAGCACTTCCTCAAGGTCGAATAAAAATGCGTGGACCGGCGCCTTTTTCTACCTACAACGTCAACGAGTTTTGAATTTTGAGTGAAAAGAAACTAATATTTTCTTTGATTGTGTCATACCTTATATTTTAAAAGCTGAAAACCATAAGATTTATTTTTTCATTCGTGAAATTATTTATGTAATAACTGAATATTTGGGGATTGATTCAAATGTTTGGGCCCCTTGCTCCCCCCCATCATTTTTGTGATTACGACATATAGATATTTTTTACCATGATTAATATAAATAACGACTAAGTAATTTATTGTAGGCCACTGTTATATTTGGAATACTAATATTTTGTTATAGCCTACACTATACATTCTAAGAGAGTCGTAAAGACGTATTTTTCACAATAACCTACAAATTGATTTAACAAACTCTTGAAGGACTTTCTATTATTAGTCTGATGACTATTTAGTACACCCATGTCAGACGATCATCAATTCTCATACTAATCCTGGTGAGTTAGGCATTACTATTAAATAGACCCACATCAGTTTAAGCCTGTCACTATTTAGGAAGCTGGGATCTTGAAATTGTCACAAACAAACAACACCCATTCGTCTACAAACACAAAATACGTCCCTCGGTCTACTCGTGACCTAATAAAAGTAAAACGAGTAACTCTGTAGCAAGCGGTGAATCAACATGACAAAAGCCTGTAATCATTGCCGAGCCAGGGCGCCGTGGCTCATGCTAATACAGATAGTAAACAGCTTAGTCTCTGGTCGGAGTTGAAAGTCCGCTCAAAGGAATGCAAATACACACGCCAAATATAGGCTGCTCCTGCCCATCACTGTAAGACTTGTGATTTACAAGCTAGGACTACCGAATAAATAGAAAAACATTAAGCCTCACTCAGCCTGCAAAATCAAAAAGAAGAAAACAACGAAAATAGAAATTTGTTTATTTTTTATTTATTTATTCTTAAGACGCCGATCGTCACGATATGGGCGAATATGGATTTCGCTTGAGTGTGATGAGTGTAGATGGATGAGTGTAGGTCATTGTTACTATCTGAGTTCGACTTACCTCAGAAAGGACTATTTATTAATATCCCAATAGCCAGGGCAACTATGGGACCTACAGCTTTACGTGGAATCCGAACCACATGGTGTTGGTCTGATTTTCAGCTAACTAATAAGTCTGACACTCAGTTCTCTTCCCTACACAACATCTGAACCTTAACTACCATCTAACATGGACACCCCAGACTTCTCAACAATTCGCTATTAATATAATAACCATGTAGGTTAAAAACACCCGTAAACATAGGTCAATCTGTTATATTTCTCAATAATTACGTCCATTAATGTATATAGGAAAAGAATTCTACTTTGATGAACACATTTTTATGAATTTTTTAAAGAAGTTAGCTTTTGTAACTCTGACATGTTTGCCCTACTTTGCATTGCCCTAAAGCAAGGGGTTAGAGTGAACCGAGGAGGGAAAGGTGAGGTAGAGAACCACCCCGTAACGAAGCTAGGGCTGTCAGCTAGTGGTATCTAATGAAACTGAAAACAAGACGTCAATCAGCTGATTATTATATAAACAAAGAGCAGCTTACAGAGTTGTAGACCCAAACTTAATGTTACCATCGACTCATTTCGTTGCACTTTGTAAACTTCAGTATTGAATCTATAGTTGGACTGACCTGGTTCAACTTCAGGTTGAAGGCTAATAGAGGGGAAAACACCACTGTGTATTAGAACGATTCGCAAATAACATTTAATCAACATATATTATCGTGTGAATTCAGCTTATCTTTGAACAAACCTTTATTGTATTGAACAAACTTTGTTGCCATTTTTAGTTTACTTCACTGGCTTAAATTCAATTAAAAATTCTCTTGCAGAGTCTGCAGATGCTGTCGGCCATGTTGATTTTAATTCCGTAAGAACAATGTTATTTGCGGATCTATATTTTTTGTTATTTATTTACCTAAAGTTATGTATGATGTGTCATTTTAAACGTTATCATATTACGAATTGGGTTTGATTTTGATATTTTGAACAAATACACCTAGTTTTGAAAAATGGGTCAAAATAAAATCGTCAAACTAGATATTTGTTTCTATAAAATTAATTAAGAATTCTCAAAGCAATTCCAACGCACAATTTCATTCTTAATCAAATGCAGTTTGTTTGGAAAAAATCCGTTTGAAAATAACTGTTTAGTTTGGATACGCGTGATCGTATGTCCGGTTCGAAAGTAACATTGTTCTTATGGGTTTAAAACCAACATGGCCGACAGCCTCTCTTAATCCCACAACGGTCTACCTCAACAACTAAAATTAATTATTTGAAATTGACTAATTACGATAGTAAATTAGTGAAATCTTCATAACACAATAAAGTGATAACGAAATTCCCACTAATCCTTTCCACAAACAATACATTGCTACTAAAGCCAAAAATGAATAATTAATTGAAGCCAAAGCCAATTGACTATTTACTTCGTTACGCTAACTGACAAGTGAGGTGGGACAAAACAGCACCTGCCAGTCGGCGCGATAATCCGTTTTCAATTAAATCCCCTTTGAATAGCTGCAGATAATTACGCCCGAGTCCCAGTTGACTCGTAATTGGTTTCAAAACCCGAAGAATGAAGATAAACAAAACACGCACAGCCATTGTAAAAATCTCAACCTCGGTTCCGTGGTTTCGGATACGGTTTTGTGCCATTAATCACGCGGTGCACGATCGATAGCCGAGTTCATCGATATATCGACTGGCGCTCTGCGATATCGCCAACCGACACAATAAAACACCCTGCCAATATACAGATAAGGCGTTTCTTCCTGCAACCACAGTTTGACACGCCGCGATCCGAACTGAATTGGCATGTATTGTTCCAGGGCTGTCCGTCCGTGATTGATGAAAAAGGGGATTGTATTCTCATTGCTTGTGAGCATTGCTGTGAACAGTTTCTCTCAACAATTGGTTGAGTTAAATCATTGATAAACTAGTGTAAACATAACACCCGGTTCTGAGGTAGAAGACACCGACCGTATTAAGGGGGATGTGAATAATTACATGAGTGTAAGATGAACAAAGATGAACTCTGTAGTCAGACAGTAAACGAGTTCGACTAGTTCTCAAAAAGGGTAATTTATTAATAGCCCAATAACCAGGGCGATTAAAAGATTTACGTGAACTCCGAACCACGTAGTATTGGTCCAATTTTCGGGTAATTGACAAGCCTTGACTACCACCCAACATGAACACTCCCGATTACTCTAGTACCAATGAATACACACACTAAATATACTTTCATGCTATCCTGATTATTTTAACTAGGCAATAATAACATTAGTGTTAACGATGAGATGATAGAGTCGTCATTACTTAGACTTAGCCTATAAACCAAACTCTACAACACTGTGTAGATATCGATCGAACTTCCAACTGTTATCACACTCTTGAGAATGTCTTTTGTTCAAGACAATTTATTAACCCGCCAACAAAAAGTTAAAATACTCTGGGTAGTTCAAGGTTGGGTTAGTTACTGTATACTCCGGCTTTTATACGACAAATTATTTTGCAGCTAAGAATCAAAGACCAGGTTACACAGTTGTGTATAGTGGAAGTAGGTCTGTGCTATCACTGTACTCACTGATAATGCTAATGATATTGATGGCATTTCTTGCACCACCGTTATGAGGCGGCCGCTTGTTTATTCTGACTACTGTATGTACTTCAGACATTTTAACAGATGATGCAGAATATATTTTATCTACGGTAATTTACGCACAAATGCCACATTGTACTATATTGGAAATATACATAATACTTTACTAGGGGACACCCCTGCACACTTCGCGTGCCAACCCCAAAAATCGCGTGTGATCTTAGACTACAAAATATTAGTTGTTAAACTGTATTAAAGTAAAATCACACTTTGTAAATTTACTTAAAGTAAATCACTCATTTCACTTGAGTTGCAACCAATTTATAGACTGTAAATAAACACTCAATGTTATTAATTACCCTATTTCTAAAGTATTTCAGTTTATAGTTTAGTTTATGTTAGGTTAGGCTGGTTGGGTAGGTACGTACGTAGGAGGGTAGCTAGGTTAGGTTACGTTACATGATTACCAGCTGTATAACATAGTTTCTATTTGGAGGGCAGGGCATATCTTGTTTAACATAAAACGGCTTTACGTATTTTTATAAGGATTGTAATTTCTATCAGATACCATTTAAATTATGACACCTCTCAAGGTCAATTTGTAATGGGGCCAATAGTTTTAATGATTTTCATTCATAATGTTGATTTTTATTTATTCAGTATTATTTGTCACCTTCATTAAAATCTTTTGTAAATAAATTAGAATGTTCACAAAGCCGAAAATTCACATTTTGCATTCTTAATTTAGAACCAAATTCGACATCCTCCACATCCAAAAATAAAGAATACCCGCCCAACTCCTCTACACCTATTAACATTTTAGACTGCCAATCAAATTCGTTTGAGTTCTGACTACATCAACAGTTTGAGTTGGCAGGGCGGCCAACTGGACAGACGTGAATGAATCAACTCGACCACTGTTGCCAACACAAACACTGGCTCGTGTATTAGATCTGGGACTCTGCTCGGTTATTTTCTCTGTGTACCGAATAATACTGACATCATATTCCTACTCAAATCTCATGAATATTTCATGAACATTGAATTAACACTTTAGTGACTGCTACGATAGAGAAAATAAAAAAATTGGGTGTGCGTCGGACCACACGGTGGAAGTTATACTTCTTTGGCCATTCTCATACACCCACTCACGCACACAAACAGACAGGATATATAAATGAAATATAAGACATTTTTCAATATTATTCAATATATTTATCTTCAATATATTATACGTGACTTCATTATTATATTATACACCTATATTATCATTATCAGTAATTTCTTCGATTAACAATCGATTAATCGATAGTTCTTAAAAATTTGTTCTTACTTTTCAGCGTGACGCGGTTTCTCGAACAACATCCCATCCCAAAGTGTCTAACGGGCGCAAAGAAGTATTTCAAAAAAAATACAGGTATCCATATATATCGTTGTATACCCTATGCTTCTACAAAAGGTTGAAAAATTTGTCTGAGGACAGAGTAGGAATTACAAACAGATATTTAAAACATTGCCAACCAATAAAAGCATATGGTAGATATATCATAAAAAACTAATTTATTTCATAATCTATCTATATTATATGATTAAATAGGCTATATAAACATTGAACTATACAATAAATTATTACGGTACTGCCATTGATTTTATAAACAAATAGGTTTCCCATCCAATGTAAAATTTTGAGTCTCAAAATATCAGCTGTGGCTGCGGGCCACACAAACTAACATCACTGGCACAAATATACCTATTAGATGGTTTATCTATTGTAGGTTTATATAATCAGTGGTACTGCTAACAAATAAAGCTTCCGGTAACGACCGCGTCAAGGTGTTATTTATAATATTTACATCACCAAACGTTTCGCCCACGCTGTGATGTCCATCCTCAGTGGTATCTCTGAGATTGAAGAGACTCTGAGACTCAGGGGTGAATCTCAGAGATATCACTGAGGATGGCACATCAAAGCATGGGCGAAACGTTTGGTGATGTAAATATTGTAATTAACACCTTGACGCGGTCATTACCGGAATCTTTAGTTATTAGAAATGACACCAGCCGCTTAGACCTACGAAATAAAAATTAATATTATGGTACTGGTTTAGAATATCACCAGCTCTAAACCATCAATCAATAATACAGTTCTGCGTTTTTAAAATCTTCACATAGGCCTACGTTACACGATGTTGTGGTAACGATTTTTTTATTATGTTTTTTACTTTGATACATTTGTACAAAACCCCTCACTTATATGGTGAGTAATCCTTTATTAAAAACGTTTGTCGTAAGTGTACTCATTTTCAGGTCATTTTGGTAAACACAGCCGACCATTAGTCTATTTGTTTTCACTGATGCAACGGTGACTCAACCTATATAATCATAGAACATCGTCTATTTGGATAGTTGTGTATACAATAGGTCTACAAATCAAGAAAAAGAGGTTATATGAAATAGCTTGAAATATATCACTTAAATTGAAACAATTGATAATTAAAGATGCAACAATGACTTTGAAGATGGTCTTTACACTGTAATTATCAGTAGTAGCCTATATTGAAAAGATAACGAAAGAAAACCAAAAAGTTGTATGGCAATGAAACATTTCCTAATATCACTAAGCTGTAATATAATAACACAATAACAGCAATTTGTATTAATGTTCAGCATATAATTGCAAATTTAAAAAAAAACAAGAAGAAAGACTTCAGCATCAGATTTTTCAATTATTATTGAAAAATCCCCCTCGGAAATCCATCAGCCCAAACTGGATCCGACACAAAATAGGTTAAAAACAACAATATATAAATAGTAAATATATTTTAAATAAAATCGACAAGAATCAAGACTAACGTTGAATAAATTTAATAGTTAAAATAAAACGTAAATATTCATTTAAAAGTCCTGTCCAAACTAATACAAAAGGCTACATCCACTGAGTCAAAATTATATCTAAACATATCAATTAAAAGTTCATAACCTAAAACATATAATGACCTTTGTCACACAAGATCGTTTTTATACATGATAGGCCTATATGCAAAAACAATGCAGTCATAAACAAACCAATACCAAGTTCATAAAAGTGCTTAACAAAACCAAAAGAAAACAAACAATGATGTATCTTATAGTGAAAAGCAAAATAGTAAGTAAACACAATCGAAGATAATCCTACCTTTGCCGAAAATATTGACGTTCCAGGGCAGGAACAAGTCGGCGTTGTTCGGAGGGGTGGTGTTTGAGTCCAAGGGGGCGGTACCGTATGCGCGGAACATATCGGAACAGCAGCAATAGTCACTCACAGCACAACACTTACAAACTGACTCGGCCAAAGCTGATGGCTGACTAAGGGAGCGCGGGAGGGGGGAGAGGGGGAACCACAGTCAGTCAGCTGATTACACTAGCACGCACTCGGTTTGGGCGTAGTATTTCCAGCCCGTAGAGGTCAGTGATCATCACATGCATGCATTGGCTTCTTGAGTTGTTGGTCTTTTCTTTTGACAACAACAGCCTTCTAAATGTGGTGGCGCTTTGCCAATGTGAGGGTAGTAGATGATTTACAGTACATTGTTGGTTAGTTTGGCCTTACTAACTGGACTAAATCGATGTCGTAAATTGTGACGTATTGGGGACATATATTACTTCCATAATAATATGTTGTCTATTGATAGTTTCATACATACTTTTCTGTTGCCTGCAAATTATTGTTATTTATACACTTCTTGATTGCAAGACATCTAAAAAATAAGTCAGTTGGGAACTGGATTGCAACTAAACATTCAAGAATAACAAGTTGTTTTTTTTTCTTTTTCACTTAAATAGTAGTAGAGGAGATTTGCCTCCGATGTTCCTTTTCAATACTTACTTACTATAGACGTTTTTTACAGACCTATAATATAAATAAATTCAGTAAACAATTTAATGATTATAGTCCGAATAGAATAACTTTGGTACTGGCGGAACGGTTACGCGCCGTTTGTCTGAAATGACAAAACTCTGAATTTTAATGTGCTGTCAAACTTAAAATAATTAAGCAACAATTTTCAAATTAATTGTATACACCATGTTATATTCTTTAAGGAAAAATTATGCTGGAGATTTTGATTGAACTAATTTGCTTTTTATAGTGATAGGGCCGTTTTTATGAGTGAAATTGTGCGAGAGTCGCCTTAAACCTGTCACTGCAGCGAGAATAGTAATAATAAAATTATTTCTTGGGGATGGATGATAGTTTGATTTATTGTGATTAGTTTGGTATAAAACTAATTTAATAATTCAAACAAGTTAATGAGAAATTAATTATTTTGTAAACCCTTGCAAACTCGGAAACGACAATCGCTAGACAAAATATCTTTGAGCAAACATTAACTGTGTTATTTAGGTATTAGTAAAATAATACTGCGGCATTAATAAAACAGGAGAAGTTCTTAGCATATATTATGATCTTGATTTTAAATTGCTATAATTACTTAAAAACTTGTAATGATAACAGCGTTGTTCAAAATCTCACATAAATCCAATACAAACTAGATAGAAATCGATTCAAACTAAAACTTTTATATGTTGGTTAAATCGCTAGTACAAAATTATGGTAAGTTAATACACAATCAGTAAGTTAATCAGAATTGTATTATTGATCCTGAAAGCGTCAGTGCACATAATATAAGTTGGTAATCCTTAGATTCTCAGATATGAGACGCCGACACAACGTAGTGCTTATTTTTAGACGAGTATGAATGATGAAATGGGAGTAGGATGAGTGCTCCTAAAACCTATGCTGTAATTCTGTTTATAAATTGTTCTAATTTTATTAGTATTACAAATAATCACCTATACTGAAATCGTAGGATATCTCAACGAAATGTTAAAACTTATCAATTTATTTAAGGGTGAGGTGAACTGTGTATTACCCATTCACTGTGTTTTTTAATTATTTACTATATCTCAAAATCCTACAGTGCCTGTGGGGTACTTGGCAACGCCCTTCCAAGGGTGTGTTATTTATAGAATATCCTTGACTGGAGAACATATCTTACTCAGGTCCATGACATTTGGAGTATTCTCCAGCAAGCGTTCAAGGAAACCAGTTTCCGTGCAGTCCTTGCAATTTATGCGACCAGGACACTACGTGCTTATTTCACAGTCGTTTGCACTCGAACTCTGGAGCTCAAAGATCAACGAGGGGGCAGTGTTTATGACCACTTCATCCTCAAACTGGCCAGTGTTTACATTTTATGGTGACTCGTCATAAGATTTCTGAGTTAGTAAACGTGTTTATGATGGTTCGAGGCGTTTCCTAGTCTTAGCAGCTAAATAAATTTTGATTATTCAGGCTTGAATGCTATTTGGAACAACGTGCATTTTCAATAGTAAGGTGTAAGAGGACTTAGTAGTCTTAACCTCACCATTTGTATTTCAAAGTTATATACATAGGAAAAACACAATTACCACATAAATTACATCGCCTACATTAAACAAAACAAGAATATATAATCTGGACCTAAACCAAACATAAATAAAACAAAAAGCACAAATTAGATCAAACGCGAAGACGTAAAAATTATGTTAGCCTACATCAAAAACAGAGAACCAAAATTCTAGCTACACCGAAGAAAACAACTGTATTATCTTCACCAGCGTAATAACCTCAAAAATTACATTAAATCGCACAAAAATGACAAATGCATCAGTTACAAGACGAGAAAACTACATTTTACTTCATCACGACCGCAACAAATAAAATATGTTCACCTAACTAATAGAAGATCACAAAAATTATATTACCTTCAATAAATGTAATTAAAGTTCATGGATATGTAAGATTGTTACCTTTTGATTCCAGCGTTGATGTTCTAACTGAGGTCGAGCTGCCACTCAGCAGCGCTGTGCACCCTCCACTATTGGTCTCTATGCACTATCACATCCCTAGTCCTTCGTCGACCATGAGATATTCAGGATGATGTTATCTGTTAGAGAGACATCCCTACAATGTAACCCATAGTCGGCTTCCTGACATAAGTATTGGTCACTTTTTTTCAACAATAATACAAATTTTATTCCCATATTATATTGACTATCTAATTTTCGTCCTAGCAAAGTTAAATAGTTAAAAAATAGAAAAAAACATGCATTCCTGAAATAGGCGATTAATAATCTCCGTTGATGATTTCAGGAATTGAGAGAATTTTTTTATTTTTTGGTGAAACCCCTCAACTTCGCATGGCCTAGGCTTATAATAATAACAGCTGTAGCAAAGAAATATTTCTTTTCTTGTCTTGTTTCCTCTAATCAACAATGCACATATACTAAAGAAAAATGACAAAACGTTTTTTTATTTTTGTTACCAATTGTGGATTTACTTAATCATACAACTGCCTGTGAGTAAGTGGATGGATGGATGCAAAGAAAAGGAAGATACAGAGATCACATCTAATAGTTCGCTAAATGTGTGTCGAGCAGTTATTTCTCCTGTTTGCAATGCGATGGCAGGGCCAGCTCCTTGTTAGTCCCTCTCTTATTGCCCCCCCCCCCCAAGCCTCAAATGTGAACGTAATAATTATTAATGCCGATGTACATTAGTTGTAATCTATATAAAACTGCCATGGAGGTATTCGCTGCGGCCATGAGAAGCGACCTCTGTTTATTTTTTCTCTGTGGTGGTTGGATCGTCAGTCGTTAACGAGGACCACTATAGTAAGTGTGCGCCATCTTGTTATATTTTCGGTCAGTAAATTTTACAAAACAGTATTTGTAATTTAAACACAATAGATATGTTTATCTATGAGAATTAGCAATGTTAAGAAACATCTACTGAGCACTACCGTTCTACATTACTTTGTGCACGAATAAGACAGCAACAAAGCGAGAGATGTGTTGATACACTATTAAGAATGCAAATGCAATTTGACGTGGGCGCCACACGAATGCCGGAAACTGCGCGAATGGCTTGATGATGTTTTACACGATTTCACGTCCACTTTCATTTCATCTTGCCGTGCGGGGGTTGCAATTTCAGCCGTCAACCTAACCGCAAGGCTCTCTCCCAGTCATTAAAACCCTCAGTGACGTAACTGATTCTCCGCTGAGCGCCTGACGTCTCCGCAGTGATGTTACCCAGCTACTTGGGGACAAGTGTGGAGACTGTAGGCGATAGGTTCTATACTAGGTTCTCTTAATATCGACATGGCGTCCGCTCAATGGTTGCTATCGGAATGGACATTACTAGAGAAGTCTGGGGTGTCCATGTTGGGTCGTAGTCAGGGTCCGTTTGTTGGGTAGGGAAGAGAACTTAGTGTCAGGCTTATAAGTTAGCTGAATAATCAGACAAAACTACGTGGTTCAGATTCCTCGTAAAACTGTAGGTCTCTTATTGCCCTGGTTATTAATAAATGGCCAGTCTGTGGATCAGTTGAACTCATCCTACACTCATATGATCGTTAATATTCCACTTAAAACACGCACAGCCTGTGTCTGCGTCTTATATCTGAACAATTTACGATTTAAACCACATAAATGTGGATAAACCTAGATACATTTAGATAAAGTAGGCCTTAAATAGTCAAACAGCATGGCCTACGAGGAAGAAATACGAACAAGGCGTGAAGATATCTACTTGTGTGTATCGGGTACAAGATTATACATAAACTGTATACATTACCATTCCAATATACAAATTGTATCAATTATATATTAATTAACTGATTTGCGTAGGTTTACTTCACGCTGTCCCATTAGCTGACGCAGAAATTTATTTTTATCCATGATAATTGGAAAAGTAACTCATTCACATAACTACATTCCATAGAGACACACTTTACCACCCCCGTATTGCCACTAAATAGTGTAACTGTTATAAAAATAGCATACTGATAAGGACATATTTGTATCCTGACTATTAAAAAATATATCTCATACCGTGATTTTTATTTCTCGTTTATTTATCTTTTCGTTAAATATTTGTCTATATTTTATGTTCCATAATAGTTTTGTTTTGTGAATTTTATTTTCTGTTGCAGGACATTTATTCACGAAAATATTTTTGTAGTAATTTTGTAGCATAAATTTGATAACGAACAAAAATCTTTGGCATAGTTTATTTTTGTCATATTTCGGTGTAACAGGAATAAAATTGCATTTCGCAGAGATAGAACAAAATTCTTAGTTTCTTGGAAACCCAAGACCATTGAGGTGGGAAATGGGCATACGATGTGTGTTTTTTTTTTTTTTTTTTTTTTTTTGTCCAGAGGGAAAATTTTTGACTGGAGGTGGCTAGAGAAGGGGAGGAGTAATGGGTGATAAGCCGGCAGTGATAAGCGTTAACAGCGTCGTTAGTGGGTGGCAGAACAACACAACAGGCTATCATCTGTGTGATAGGAGGGAGGGCAATTAAGGGCACGACCCCTACCTCAAATTTACAATAGATAATTATTAATTACAGTAATATAATGATTAAAAGGAAAATAAAATTTACAGCTCAGAGCCGTTCACAAAATAAATGTACTAATCTGATAACATTATTACCATACATATACATTATTACAACACCCACAATGAAAAAATGTAATAATTAGAAATACACATTTTGTGATATGGTCAATGCTGTACTAATACAGCTGCGAGCCAATTCACAAGAGTTGACAAAGCAACTAATTAACAAAAGATCAAAACTTGTAATGAAGCTTATTAATTAATAATATAAAAACAATACATTCATAAACATCCAAAGTTTTAAGAGTTTTTTTCTTTTAAGACACCTCTTATATGGGTTATACAAGATTTTCTTTTAAAGATATTTGTGTTGGTAGGCCTACATCGTACGATAAATGTGAAACATTTCCCATTGGTTCCTCCATATCACACCACTCTTCGTCCTCTCTTAGGGTATAGTAAATTTAGTCCTTTTGGCATCCTAGATCCCTTTCACCCAAGATAGTTTAATATTGTTTTCAATTTCAATCAAATTGTCTCTCAGTCAGGGGAGAGGGTTATTTCAAAAGAAAATAAATGTAAACTGTATAATATCGTTTATACATTGGAGGTGCGTTTCATTTAGTCATATTCGTTGGTTTCACGATATTTCAGATAAAGATAGAGTTTCATTTATTTACGAAGTCACGTTTCATGCAGTCTAGGGGACATGTAGGGAGTGGATTTCATCTAGGGTGAAGAGTTTCATATGTAGGGAGGAGGGTCCATAAAATAAAAGGAGAGGTTTCATGTAAGGCAGATATTTCACATTCTAGGGAGGAGGGATTCATGTAGTAAAAGTAGGTTTCAATTACGTGAGACGTTTCATATACATATGTAGTTTAACTGTTTTATGTGGGGAAGAGGTTTTGGTGTAAGACATATATATCACGTTTTGGTATGTTTCCTGTACCCTATAAATTAAAACAATCGGATAAATAAGTCAGTATACTACTTAAATAGATAACATATATCACGGACCCTATAGCACAGTACTGACTGTGAACCAGAGCGTTGTAGATATGAAAACAATTACCAGACAACGGAATAAAGTCCAATAAATGAGTGAGTACGTTCGGAGAGTAAACGGCGGCAGATATAGGTTAAGGGAGTTGAATACGTGCTCGGAATGCTTATGGCAGATCAGTGTAGCAAATATGGAAAGGGCTTGGTATTCCCGACGTAACGTTCGCCGTTTGCATTTCCATCAGTTATGCTTTTATCCCAGACAAACTCCATTTGTGTTAAAGTGACCGATCTTATGTGCAGCTATAAATGTGCTCGTGATGGAAGAGAGCTTTTGTGTGTTCAATATGATTACTGATAACGCCCACTATAAGCCGTTAACTGGTACCGAGTGGGGAAAACGGACAATGTCGGTAAAGAAATAAAATACCCTGTAGAAACTGAACATACTTCTAACATTGGATGAAGATCCAACGTAACAGACAATGTGTTGTAGAACCTCAAATCAAAATTCAATTTGTATTTAGTTCGTTGATAAAAAAATACACTTCTTAGTGATACTATTCCTACTTTATTTTCTTTCAAAAATACATGCGATTTTCATCATATTAATTTAGCAACATCCGTACAGCCACAGAGAAGAAATAGAGATCGCATCCAAAAATGCGCTGAATGTGTGTCAAGTTAGTGTGTCAATTAGTTACTTCTTCAGTTTCCCATGCGATGGCAAGTCCAGCACCTTGTCAGCCCCTCCCTTACTCTCACCTCCATAAATCGTCCATGACAAAGGTATCATTTACAACATATGTATAAATATGCACATTAGTTGTAACCTATCTACTGTACTACCAAAACCAAAAGAAAACAAACAATGATGTATCTTATAGTGAAAAGCAAAATAGTAAGTAAACACAATCGAAGGTAATCCTACCTTTGCCGAAAATATTGACGTTCCAGGGCAGGAACAAGTCGGCGTTGTTCGGAGGGGTGGTGTTTGAGTCCAAGGGGGCGGTACCGTATGCGCGGAACATATCGGAACAGCAGCAATAGTCACTCACAGCACAACACTTACAAACTGACTCGGCCAAAGCTGATGGCTGACTAAGGGAGCGCGGGAGGGGGGAGAGGGGGAACCACAGTCAGTCAGCTGATTACACTAGCACGCACTCGGTTTGGGCGTAGTATTTCCAGCCGGTAGAGGTCAGTGATCATCACATACATGCATTGGCTTCTTGAGTTGTTGGTCTTTTCTTTTGACAACAACAGCCTTCTAAATGTGGTGGCGCTTTGCCAATGTGAGGGTAGTAGATGATTTACAGTACATTGTTGGTTAGTTTGGCCTTACTAACTGGACTAAATCGATGTCGTAAATTGTGACGTATTGGGGACAATATTACTTCCATAATAATATGTTGTCTATTGATAGTTTCATACATACTTTTCTGTTGCCTGCAAATTATTGTTATTTATACACTTCTTGATTGCAAGACATCTAAAAAATAAGTCAGTTGGGAACTGGATTGCAACTAAACATTCAAGAATAACAAGTAGTTTTTTTTTTCTTTTTCACTTAAATAGTAGTAGAGGAGATTTGCCTCCGATGTTCCTTTTCAATACTTACTTACTATAGACGTTTTAACAGACCTATAATATAAATAAATTCAGTAAACAATTTAATGATTATAGTCCGAATAGAATAACTTTGGTACTGGCGGAACGGTTACGCGCCGTTTGTCTGAAATGACAAAACTCTGAATTTTAATGTGCTGTCAAACTTAAAATAATTAAGCAACAATTTTCAAATTAATTGTATACACCATGTTATATTCTTTAAGGAAAAATTATGCTGGAGATTTTGATTGAACTAATTTGCTTTTTATAATGATAGGGCCGTTTTTATGAGTGAAATTGTGCGAGAGTTGCCTTAAACCTGTCACTGCAGCGAGAATAGTAATAATAAAATTATTTCTTGGGGGTGGATGATAGTTTGATTTATTGTGATTAGTTTGGTATAAGACTCATTTAATAATTCAAACAAGTTAATGAGAAATTAATTTTTTTGTAAACCCTTGCAAACTTGGAAACGACAATCGCTAGACAAAATATCTTTGAGCAAACATTAACTGTGTTATTTAGGTATTAGTAAAATAATACTGCGGCATTAATAAAACAGGAGAAGTTCTTAGCATATATTATGATCTTGATTTCAAATTGCTATAGTTACTTAAAAACTTATAATGATAACAGCGTTGTTCAAAATCTCACATAAATCCAATACAAACTAGATAGAAATCGATTCAAACTAAATCTTGTATATGTTGGTAAAATCGCTAGTACAAAATTATGGTAAGTTAATGCACAATCAGTAAGTTAATCAGAATTGTATTATTGGTCCTAAAAGCGTCAGTGCACATAATATAAGTTGGTAATCCTCAGATATGAGACGCCGACACAACGTAGTGCGTATTTTTAGACGAATATGAATTATGATATGGGTGTAGGATGAGTGCTCCTAAAACCTATGCTGTAATTCTGTTTATAAATTGTTCTAATTTTATTAGTATTACAAATAATCACCTATACTGAAATCGTAGGATATCTCAACGAAATGTTAAAACTTATCAATTTATTTAAGGGTGAGGTGAACTGTGTATTACCCATTCACTGTGTTTTTTAATTATTTACTATATCTCAAAATCCTACAGTGCCTGTGGAGTACTTGGCAACGCCCTTCCAAGGGTGTGTTATTTATAGAATATCCTTGACTGGAGAACATAATATCTTAGTCAGGTCCATGACATTTGGAGTATTCTCCAGCAAGCGTTCAAGGAAACCAGTTTCCGTGCAGTCCTTGCAATTTATGCGACCAGGACACTACGTGCTTATTTCACAGTCGTTTGCACTCGAACTCTGGAGCTCAAAGATCAACGAGGGGGCAGTGTTTATGACCACTTCATCCTCAAACTGGCCAGTGTTTACATTTTATGGTGACTCGTCATAAGATTTCTGAGTTAGTAAACGTGTTTATGATGGTTCGAGGCGTTTCCTAGTCTTAGCAGCTAAATAAATTTTGATTATTCAGGCTTGAATGCTATTTGGAACAACGTGCATTTTCAATAGTAAGGTGTAAGAGGACTTAGTAGTCTTAACCTCACCATTTGTATTTCAAAGTTATATACATAGGAAAAACACAATTACCACATAAATTACATCGCCTACATTAAACAAAACAAGAATATATAATCTGGACCTAAACCAAACATAAATAAAACAAAAAGCACAAATTAGATCAAACGCGAAGACGTAAAAATTATGTTAGCCTACATCAAAAACAGAGAACCAAAATTCTAGCTACACCGAAGAAAACAACTGTATTATCTTCACCAGCGTAATAACCTCAAAAATTACATTAAATCGCACAAAAATTACAAATGCATCAGTTATAAGACGAGAAAACTACATTTTACTTCATCACGACCGCAACAAATAAAATATGTTCACCTAACTAATAGAAGATCACAAAATTTATATTACCTTCAATAAATGTAATTAAAGTTGATCGATATGTAAGATCGATGTTGCCTTTTGATTCCAGCGTTGATGTTCTAACTGAGGTCGAGCTGCCACTCAGCAGCGCTGTGCACCCTCCACTATTGGTCTCTATGCACTATCACATCCCTAGTCCTTCGTGGACCATGAGATATTCAGGATGATGTTATCTGTTAGAGAGACATCCCTACAATGTAACCCGAAGTCGGTTTCCTGACATAAGTATTGGTAACCTTTTTTCAACAATAATACAAATTTTATTCCCATATTATATTGACTATCTAATTTTCGTCCTAGCAAAGTTAAATAGTTAAAAAATAGAAAAACATGCATTCCTGAAATAGGCGATTAATAATCTCCGTTGATGATTTCAGGAATTGAGAGAATTTTTTTATTTTTCGGTGAAAACCCTCAACGTCGCATGGCCTAGGTTTATAAACAGCTGTAGCAAAGAAAGTTTTTTTTCTTGTCTTGTTTCCTCTAATCAACAATGCACATATACTAAAGAAAAATTACAAAAAGTTTTTTTATTTTTGTTACCAATTGTGGATTTACTTAATCATACAACTGCCTGTGAGTAAGTGGATGGATGGATGCAAAGAAAAGGAAGATACAGAGGTCACATCTAATAGTGCGCTAAATGTGTGTCGAGCAGTTATTTTTCTTGTTTGCAATGCGATGGCAGGGCCAGCTCCTTGTTAGTCCCTCTCTTATTGCCCCCTCCCCCCCCAAAGCCTCAAATGTGAACGTAATAATTATTAATGCCGATGTACATTAGTTGTAATATATATAACTGCCATGGAGGTATTCGCTGCGGCCATGAGAAGCGACCTCTGTTTCTTTTTTCTCTGTGGTAGTTGGATCGTCAGTCGTTAGCGAGGACCACTATAGTAAGTGTACGCCATCTTGTTATATTTTCGATCAGTAAGTATTACAAAATATGTTTACCTATGAGAATTAGCAATGTTAAGAAACATCTTCTGAGCACCACCGTTCTACATTACTTTGTGCACGAATAAGACAGCAACAAAGCGAGAGATGTGTTGATAAACTATTAAGAATGCAAATGCAATTTGACGTGGGCGCCACACGAATGCCGGAAACTGCGCGAATGGCTTGATGATGTTTTACACGATTTCACGTCCACTTTCATTTCATCTTGCCGTGCGGGGGTTGCAATTTCAGAAGTCAACCTAACCGCAATGCTCTCTCCCAGTCATTAAAACCCTCAGTGACGTAACTGATTCTCCGCTGAGCGCCTGACGTCTCCGCAGTGATGTTACCCAGCTACTTGGGGACAAGTGTGGAGACTGTAGGCGATAGGTTCTATACTAGGTTCTCTTAATATCGACATGGCGTCCGCTCAATGGTTGCTATCGGAATGGACATTACTAGAGAAGTCTGGGGTGTCCATGTTGGGTCGTAGTCAGGGTCCGTTTGTTGGGTAGGGAAGAGAACTTAGTGTCAGGCTTCTAAGTTAGCTGAATAATCAGACAAAACTACGTGGTTCAGATTCCTCGTAAAACTGTAGGTCTCTTATTGCCCTGGTTATTAATAAATGGCCAGTCTGTGGATCAGTTGAACTCATCCTACACTCATATGATCGTTAATATTCCACTTAAAACACGCACAGCCTGTGTCTGCGTCTTATATCTCAACAATTTACGATTTAAAATAATGTACATAAACCTAGATACATTTAGATAAAGTAGGCCTTAAATAGTCAAACAGCATGGCCTACGAGGAAGAAATACGAACAAGGCGTGAAGATATCTACTTGTGTGTATCGGGTACAAGATTATACATAAACTGTATACATTACCATTCCAATATACAAATTGTATCAATTATAACTGATTTGCGTAGGTTTACTTCACGCTGTCCCATTAGCTGACGCAGAAATTTATTTTTATCCATGACAATTGGAAAAGTAACTCATTCACATAACTACATTCCATAGAGACACACTTTACCACCCCCGTATTGTCACTAAATAGTGTAACTGTTATAAAAATAGCATACTGATAAGGACATATTTGTATCCTGACTATTAAAAAATATATCTCATACCGTAATTTTTATTTCTCGTTTATTTATATTTTCGTTAAATATTTGTCTATATTTTATGTTCCATAATAGTTTTGTTTTGTGAATTTTATTTTCTGTTGCAGGACATTTATTCACGAAAATATTTTTGTAGTAATTTTGTACCATAAATTTGATAACGAACACAAACGAATAAAAATCTTTGGCATAATTTATTTTTGTCATATTTCGGTTAACAGGAATAAAATTGCATTTCGCAGAGACAGAAAAAAATTCTTAGTTTCTTGGAAACCCAAGACCATTGAGGTGGGAAATGGGCATACGATGTGTGTTTTTTTTGTCCAGAGGGAAAATTTTTGACTGGAGGTGGCTAGGGAAGGGGAGGAGTAATGGGTGATAAGCCGGCAGTGATAAGCGTTAACAGCGTCGTTAGTGGGTGGCAGAACAACACAACAGGCTATCATCTGTGTGATAGGAGGGAGGGCAATTAAGGGCACGACCCCTACCTCAAATTTACAATAGATAATTATTAATTACAGTAATATAATGATTAAAAGGAAAATAAAATTTACAGCTCAGAGCCGTTCACAAAATAAATGTACTAATCTGATAACATTATTACCATACATATACATTATTACAACACCCACAATGAAAAAACGTAATAATTAGAAATACACATTTTTGATATGGTTAATGCTGTACTAATACAGCTGCGAGCCACAAGAGTTGACAAAGCAACTAATTAATTAACAAAAGATCAAAACTTGTAATGAAGCTTATTAATTAATAATATAAAAACAATCACATTCCTAAACATCCAAAGTTTTAAGAGTCTCTTTTTCTTTTAAGACACCTCTTATATGGGTTATACAAGATTTCTTTTAAAGATATTTGTGTTGGTAGGCCTACATCGTACGATAAATGTGAAACATTTCCCATTGGTTCCTCCACATCACACCACTCTTCGTCCTCTCTTAGGGTATAGTAAATTTAGTCCTTTTGGCATCCTAGATCCCTTTCACCCAAGATAGTTTAATATTGTTTTCAATTTCAATCAAATTGTCTCTCAGTCAGGGGAGAGGGTTATTTCAAAAGAAAATAAATGTAAACTGTATAATATCGTTTATACATTGGAGGTGCGTTTCATTTAGTCATATTCGTTGGTTTCACGATATTTCAGATAAAGATAGAGTTTCATTTATTTACGAAGTCACGTTTCATGCAGTCTAGGGGACATGTAGGGAGTGGATTTCATCTAGGGTGAAGAGTTTCATATGTAGGGAGGAGGGTCCATAAAATAAAAGGAGAGGTTTCATGTAAGGCAGATATTTCACATTCTAGGGAGGAGGGATTCATGTAGTAAAAGTAGGTTTCAATTACGTGAGACGTTTCATATACATATGTAGTTTAACTGTTTTATGTGGGGAAGAGGTTTTGGTGTAAGACATATATATCACGTTTTGGTATGTTTCCTGTACCCTATAAATTAAAACAATCGGATAAATAAGTCAGTATACTACTTAAATAGATAACATATATCACGGACCCTATAGCACAGTACTGACTGTGAACCAGAGCGTTGTAGATATGAAAACAATTACCAGACAACGGAATAAAGTCCAATAAATGAGTGAGTACGTTCGGAGAGTAAACGGCGGCAGATATAGGTTAAGGGAGTTGAATACGTGCTCGGAATGCTTATGGCAGATCAGTGTAGCAAATATGGAAAGGGCTTGGTATTCCCGACGTAACGTTCGCCGTTTGCATTTCCATCAGTTATGCTTTTATCCCAGACAAACTCCATTTGTGTTAAAGTGACCGATCTTATGTGCAGCTATAAATGTGCTCGTGATGGGAGAGAGCTTTTGTGTGTTCAATATGATTACTGATAACGCCCACTATAAGTCGTTAACTGGTACCGAGTGGGGAAAACGGACAATGTCGGTAAAGAAATAAAATACCCTGTAGAAACTGAACATACTTCTAACATTGGATGAAGATCGAACGTAACAGACAATGTGTTGTAGAACCTCAAATCAAAATTCAATTTTGTTTTTAGTTCGTTGATAAAAAAATACACTTCTTAGTGATACTATTCCTACTTTATTTTCTTTCAAAAATACATGCCATTTTCATCATATTAATTTAGCAACATCCGTACAGCCACAGAGAAGAAATAGAGATCGCATCCAAAAATGCGCTGAATGTGTGTCAAGTTAGTGTGTCAATTAGTTACTTCTTCAGTTTCCCATGCGATGGCAAGTCCAGCACCTTGTCAGCCCCTCCCTTACTCTCACCTCCATAAATCGTCCATGACAAAGGTATCATTTACAACAGATGTATAAATATGCACATTAGTTGTAACCTATCTACTGTACTAGAACCGCCACTAAAGCGTTTGCTGCAGCCATAAGAAAGCGACCTCAATTTCTTTTTCTCTGTGGTACAGCAGAAAAGAGAAAAGAAATAGATACCCATGTAATAAGTTTACGAAGAAAACGGTCACTGAGTCATTGATGAATGTGTTACCTCACTACTGAAACGTCTAACTACTGAAGACGCACCCTAAACAGCCAGGAATGCCAACAGATTCTCGACGCATCCTACGTCCACTCAGTCATCTACCCTGTCAGACAACCCTCTAACCAATAATAGCTGAAACTACTAATGTTGCTTCGCCGCAACCCACCATTGTAATTTAGTTTAACAAATTATTTACCAAATTAGCCAGTGGAATCTTAGAAATAAGGTGATATGTAACGTTTAATTGAGTAGTATTTTCATTGTTAATTATGAATGAAAATATGATTTAAAAATAGTTGCTTAAACAATTAGTGACTAATCGTTTGCTAGGAGATGACGGATCAAAACGACTGGAAACTAATGTTTGCTTGGGGGAGACAGAACAAAACGACTAGAAACTAGTGTTTGTTTGGGGTTGACACATCAAAACGAATAGAAACTAATGTTTACTTGGGGTGAATGAATGTTTGCTTGGGGGTGACTGAAACTAATGTTTGCTTGGGGGTGACTGAAACTAATGTTTGCTTGGGGGAGACAGAACAAAACGACTAGAAACTAGTGTTTGTTTGGGGTTGACACATCAAAACGAATAGAAACTAATGTTTACTTGGGGTGAACAAATGTTTGCTTGGGGGTGACTGAAACTAATGTTTCCTTGGGGGTGACAGATCAAAACGAATAGAAACTAATGTTTACTTGGGGTGAACGAATGTTTGCTTGGGGGTGACTGAAACTAATGTTTCCTTGGGGGTGACAGATCACAACGAATAGAAACTAATGTTTACTTGGGGGTGACAGATCAAAACGAATAGAAACGAATGTTTGCTTGGGGGTGACAGATCACAACGAATAGAAACTAATGTTTGCTTGGGGTGAACGAATGTTTGCTTGGGGGTGACAGATCACAACGAATAGAAACTAATGTTTGCTTGAGGTGAACGAATGTTTGCTTGGGGGTGACAGATCACAACGAATAGAAACTAATGTTTGCTTGGGGTGAACGAATGTTTGCTTGGGGGTGACTGAAACTAATGTTTGCTTGAGGGTGACAGATCACAACGAATAGAAACTAATGTTTGCTTGGGGTGAACGAATGTTTGCTTGGGGGTGACAGATCACAACGAATAGAAACTAATGTTTACTTGGGGTGAACGGATGTTTGCTTGGGGGTGACAGATCACAACGAATAGAAACTAATGTTTATCTGGGGTGAACGAATGTTTGCTTGGGGGTGACAGATCACAACGAATAGAAACTAATGTTTGCTTGGGGTGAACGAATGTTTGCTTGGGGGTGACAGATCACAACGAATAGAAACTAATGTTTACTTGGGGTGAACGGATGTTTGCTTGGGGGTGACAGATCACAACGAATAGAAACTAATGTTTATCTGGGGTGAACGAATGTTTGCTTGGGGGTGACAGATCACAACGAATAGAAACTAATGTTTGCTTGGGGTGAACGAATGTTTGCTTGGGGGTGACAGATCACAACGAATAGAAACTAATGTTTATCTGGGGTGAACGAATGTTTGCTTGGGGGTGACAGATCACAACGAATAGAAACTAATGTTTGCTTGGGGTGACTGAAACTAATGTTTGCTTGGGGGTGACAGATCACAACGAATAGAAACTAATGTTTGCTTGGGGGTGACAGAACAAAACGACTAGAAACTAATGTTTATCTGGGGTTGAGACATCAAAACGTATAGAAACCAATGTTTACTTGGGGGTGACTGATCAAAACGGCTAGTCACTAATCGTTTACTAAGGGGAGACGCATCAAAGTAGCTAGTCACTTATTATTTGCTAAGGAGTAACGCATAAAAACGACTAGTCACTAATCGTTTACTAAGGGGAGACGCTTCAAATCGGCTAGTTACTTATCTTTTGCAAAGGTGTGACGCATCAAAGCGGCTAGTCACTAATCATTTGCCAGGAGTTGACGCATCAAAATTAATAGTCAGGCTAATGTTTGCTAAGGGGTGACGCATCAAAGCGGCTAGTCACTAATCATTTGCTAGGAGTTGACGCATCAAAATTACTAGTCAGTCGCTATCGTTTGCTAGGGGGTGATGCATCAAAGCGGCTAGCCACTAATCGTTTGCCAGACTATTAACAGGTCCTCTATATGTTGTTTATTCATGAAGTTTTTCATACCTGACTATAAAAAAACTATGCTTTCGTCTGCATAGTTCACTATGCAACGTTCATCATACTAACAAAAATGGAAGACATCATAAAAATCAAAAAATCAAACAATATTTTGACATTTGAATGACAAACAGGTGCTACTGTAGTCGATTGTTCCACGGTTCCATCGACAGCGACACCGGTAAGTGTCGACAGTTAGTTCAACTAGCGTGAAGAGCCTTCCTGGTTCCGTATGAAAAACGGCCCTAGGAAACGGTCCTGCGATTCCACCGGTGTTTTGCTGCGCTACTCCAGGTTCCTACGTCCGGTCCTGTCTGGAACTCACAATGCAGTTCTAACCCATAAATCTACATCATGTAGGCTATATGCCAAGCAGAAGGGAAATGAACTTAGGCACTCTGCATATTCGTGTATATTCCTTACTTAATCCAATATACCAAGGAAAATTTAGGAATTAATTTCGAATAATACTTGTTATCGTTCCAGATCTGCCTTATTTCCAGTCTTTGAATGTTGGTTTTCATTACAGAAAAACACAGTAAGCCTGAAAGAATTAAGTTGCCTTTAATATGGTAGGGTTCACCAATTGTCTCATACTTTTTTACATTAACCTAATTCAAGGTCGCTCTCTTGCAGTCCAGTCTCCGTTTGCACAACGCACAGGAGATTCTCAAAATTTCTTTCTGGAGGTGACGATTAGATAGAACCAAAAGTGTCTCTTAGAGATTCTTTCTACCTCTATTGTTTTACAAATTTGTAGTTTCAAAATCGGCAATTAACGTTTTCAATTCCTCTAGAGGGTGCGTTCTTTAATTAAATGCCCTTACCCATTGAGTTTTTAACGTTGAAATATCATGTAAATGATTTTCTAAACAGTGCCGATTTAATTAAGCACAAAAAGATACCAACACTATATCAGCTTTAACTCAATAATATACTAGAAATTACACCACTAATCGGTAATGGCTATAAAGAGGGTTCTTTTTTTAAACATGTATATGACATCACAAATATATTCGTTCAGTGTTTTGGGAACCTAATTCTAGAAAAAGATTAAAGTAGTATACCCCCAAATATTTAAACTTTGTAAGAAATAAATTATCATTCTAAAATAGTAAATTGGTAATTTAGATTTTATTTATGAATCACTGATAAAACACGCTGTTTAGTCTTAACAGAATGTTAAAATACGTGTCTTCAGTCTCTTGGCCAAAACTGGAACTTCCATCAACAGTTTATTTAGATAAGCCCTAAACGAACCGGATTTCTAAATTTTGAAATTAACAAGTTTATTCTGGATATTTCTAATTAGCAGACATTTTGGATAGTAATGGGGTTAGATAATATGTTTAGTTTTCCCAAACTAATTGTTTGTTTATAATAGGCCTACCTTATAAACAAGAAAACTACCTTACGCTTTTGCCAAAATTCAACTATCCGAAAGACTTTATATAGTACTGTACTGGATAAATTACTTCTATTGTTACAATATTTCAGATTAATAGTGTTTAATAAACCCGGAAATTATCGAATTCACATTTAAAAGACGAGTTATGAAGTAACGATTTATCACAACGACATTTGACATTTGAAAAACTAGGGACGATGGAGCGTGCTTTGACTGAATGATGCTTTGAGGCAATTATCTGAACAATGATGAACGGCTGCTGGAGAGGATCACTGGAGAATCAATCACCGGAGAAAGGACGTCAATCCGGTCATGAATCTATAAGTTGGAAGCACATAGAAAATACCGATTGATGAGATGCCTTAAATACTAATGGACATTTAAAAAATGTATGATAATCAACTGCAAAATCTCTTCGTTAATTGTACAGAGATGAACACAAGATTAGAGAAAATCAATCCTTCACGAAACTTCAAAGCTTCTACACATACATCTTTACGCTCCCACCTGCTCTAGACCTGAGAGGCCGACAAAATGCCTAATTCTTATTATTCTAAACTGCCCTCATAATGTCAGTTGTGTTTGCAATTATATATATCATTTAATTAAAATATGCGTGGTTTACTTAACTGGACTTCAGATCTACATTACAAAAATAAATAATAATAATTAAATAAATGAAATAACATAGACTGACCGTCCTTTTAATGTTGCGGCTTCAACTGAACTAAAGTGAGCAACTTATTTTAATATTTGTAGTGTTTGTTATTTAACGAGTCATAATATAAATTTTCTTGTACTAAATATATGCAGTTTTTCGTATGGCTGCCCGATTTCTTATGCGTATTATGCTATCAATAAAATAAAAGGGATACTGTGATAAGGAGAACGTTAATTTACTCAAACAGTTCCTATATAGAGTGGAACCGTGGACACTATGAACAGGAGGTAAAAGAATTCTAGAAGGAGAGAAAACATGGCTATGAAGAAGGCTGGACTGTAGATAGTATTGAGATGGGAAGGGGAAGACAGAAACGATTGGTTGGACAAGAAGTAAACAGAATTTGTCTAGGATACACTATTAGAAGCAGGTGTTTATTAAGACCGCTATTTAAGGAGTGGTAGAGAAAAAAGGAGGGAGAAGATATTAACTTATGGAAGATGCCAAGAATAGAAGAGGATTTGTGGAGAAATATTCAGTATGGACTTGACAGGATTTAGATGGTGATGATGACGACATTCAATATGGACTTGACAGGACTTAGATGGTGATGATGACGACATTCAGTATGGACTTGACAGGACTGAGATGGTGATGATGACGACATTCAGTATGGACTTGACAGGATTTAGATGGTGATGATGACGACATTCAGTATGGACTTGAAAGGATTTAGATGGTGATGATGACGACATTCAGTATGGACTTGACAGGATTAAGATGGTGATTATGACGACATTCAGTATGGACTTGACAGGATTTAAATGGTGATGATGACGACATTCAATATGGACTTGACAGGATTTAAATGGTGATGATGACGACATTCAGTATGGACTTGAAAGGATTTAGATGGTGATGATGACGACATTCAGTATGGACTTGACAGGATTAAGATGGTGATTATGACGACATTCAGTATGGACTTGACAGGATTTAAATGGTGATGATGACGACATTCAATATGGACTTGACAGGATTTAGAGATGATGATGACGACATTCAGTATGGACTTGACAGGATTTAGAGGTGATGATGACGACATTCAGTATGGACTTGACGGGATTAAGATGATAATGATGACGACTATGTAAGACGAGTTAATACAACCGTGACCGCTTTGAAGGCAACCAGAAAACAACAAGATAAAAGTCCCTAGGTAATAATTTATATGAACTTCCCATTCATAGATTTACAGTATTGAGTGAGTAACCCATATGTTTCCCTCCAAGGATTAGACAATTACGATTTGTACAAACAAATGTTCATGTGGAGAAGGGAATCACGCAGGAGAAAAGGAAGCGCAAGAAGGGCTGTGTGAGAGCACAGCAGGACTATCGCCAGCCGGTACTACCCTATCGCTAATTTACGGCCTGTCTCCCACTTTCGGCTGTAATATAAACTCGCCAGCTTACATTCTAATTAATAACTTTCTCTCTGTGTTCTAAAGGATCGGTTACACTCCTACGCTATGCATAAACAAACAGTTAAATGTTTTTAGAATAGCATTTACTGTACGAGACTCGGCCTCTGAGACAGTGGACAGTAAGCACCTAGCGAAGCTGCTGGCGCATGCGCAATGTGTTCCCGTGCTGTTACCAGCCGCTTCTTCTCATGAACATCTAAGTGCAGTTAGGTGATCTGTACAAAGATTACGAGAAGGTACTTTGAGTATACAAGTGCGTATATTTTATTACACCGGAGTACGACGTGGCCTTTCGTTGGCCCCTACTACACAATGAGGAATTCACCTCTAGACCTCTGATGGAAAGTGAAACCTTTACGTTGGCTATAACAGTTTGAGAGCCTCGTTACCCCCTCATACATCGTTTCATGGACAATTCAATTGGCAACATTTTTACGCAACTCATTTACGATGCACGAGGATGCACGCTGACTGTTATGGGCAGACATATATTTGTCGATGTGTTGATTCGATAGGCTACAGTCAGTACAATAAGTAATAAAGTTTTATGGATCGGGTAACAATAACTGCCTTCTGATAGAATCTAGCGTTTTATTTCTCTTTACACCATCGTCGGTGGGTCGGCGACGTATATGAAAAGCTGCCTTCAAAGATTTCTATATATAATCTAGTTTTTTAATTATATATAAGTGTTGGTTTAAATACAGTACAAAAAACATCACACAACACAAATATATTACAATATAAGCAAAAATTGTAAACAAATATATTTCAATACAAGTACAAAATGCACGAATACTATGTTCATCGATTTCGGTGAACCACGCTCACCTTCCTCAGACCAGAGGGATTCACAAAATAATGGAAAATGGTGTTCAACTACTCAATTTCCTAGGGTCACACGTTCGCAGGCCTATAAATTGAGTTGTTGAACACCATTTTCCATTATTTTGTGGATCCCTCTGGTCTGAGGAAGGTGAGCGTGGTTCACCGAAATCGATCACCATAATATTTGTGCATTTTGTGCTTGTATTGTAATATATTTGTGCATTTTGTGCTTGTATTGTAATATATTTGTACATTTTGTACTTGTATTGTAATATATTTGTACATTTAGTGCTTGTATTGTAATATATTTGTATATTTTCCACATATATTGTAATATATTTGTGCATTTCTGCTTATATTGTAATGTATTAGTGCATTTTGTGCTTGTATTGCAATATATTTGTGCATTTTGTGCTTGTATTGTAATATATTTGTGCATTTTGTGCTTATATTGAAATATATAACTATGTGTATTTTCTGTTTGTACTGTAATATATTTGTACATTTTGTGCTTGTATTGTAATATATTTGTGCATTTTGTGCTTATATTGAAATATATATGTATATATATATATATATATATATATATATATATATATATATATATATATATGTGTGTGTGTGTGTGTGTGTGTGTGTGTGTGTGTGTGTGTGTGTGTGTGTGTGTGTGTGTGTATTTTCTGCTTTATATTGTATTATATTTGTGCATTTAGTGCTTATATTGTAATATATTTGTGCATTTTGTGCTTATAGTGTAATATATTTGTGTTGTGTGACGTTTACTTGTACTGTATATTTAATCTATATTTGTCGGTGTCAACCGTGTCAAGGTGCTATCTAAACTATTTACACAAAAACCCAGACGATTCGCCCATACTGTGATGTGATATCACTGAGACGTAAGTACCCCACTTATCACCTGAAAAATGTGGGTAAAAAGAGGTAAATTTTCTTACTAGAGTTGACAATGATTTTCCCCCAGTTTTTAGAGCGCTTAGGAAAACTGGATTTATGGTATATAGTAAATACTCGAGCAAAAAATTAATCCTTGATTCAAACCATTCGACTTTGGAGTTGATGGTATTTAGTTTTTAAGAAATAGATCTGACGCATGACATAAACGTAAATAACTTGCTAGTATTGAAGGTACATCAGACATAGTATGCCAATAAGAGGAGTTTTATTGGCAGTATATAGGTTCTGTTTTGTAACCCTTGATAGGCTAACAGCATACGCATAGGTACATCCATATACGTTCTCCCTACCTTAAAAACTCCCCAGTATGCTTATATTTAATGTTTACACCCCAAAAAAATCTACTCAAATACAATAAAGACGAATCTTGAGCCACATTTTAGAATAACAAACAGTTAATATTATACTTTTCTTAGATAAATTAAACGTGTTTAAAACATTGTTTTCCCTTAAGGACTACAAACTCTCGCAAAAATATTTATTTCTATTAATGGCACATACAAGATCATTACGCGCCTAAAATGAGGCGTGTTTCTGACAACGTGCGCAGACGTGTTGCACTTAGTACACAGTCCAGAGGCAGGCGTAACCTGTCCCGGCAAGGTCCTGGCAGGACACCGTAACAATAACGTAACAGATAAGTGCATGTCACATATAACCTCAATCCGAATCTTCTAGATGAGGACATGACACTTTTAAAGACTTACTATAAAAGCAGGTTCTTCCAAGAAAGTGTAGTTTCCTCATTTATCTCCATATTCATTATATAAGACAATGAAAAAAAAAAAAAAATACTCTATGGACACGGAAATTGTATCTGGTGTTTCTGAACATCCCAACTTAATTTTTTTTTAATGTGCATAGATACAGTGACAAATAACATTTGATAAAACAAACGTACTATGTAATCTTACATGGCTATAGAGTATTATGTAAGCACATCGGTCAAACAAAAACCATTTGTAAGTAGACAACAAAATCAATAAAGACAAATTTACAGAGCTAAAATGGATTCTTCCAGTCAGTAATTTGTACAATTTATCTTGAATTTTTTTGTGCCTCAGTAATAATATTTTGTTATTTAATTAATACTAAGAAATTTCATAATGAATTTCAATGTATAACATTAAAAAGTAAACATGTTTCATAATTAATTAAATGTGATTGTCAACACCTAAAACCTTTGTATAGCCTACAAATACTGAACTAAGTCAACGTTTTTCTTTCATAAATTTGCTTAGTTTTCTACAGTGGGAGAGTAAGCGAAACACTCTATTTATACTAATATATACATTAATAAGAGAAATTAACACCGTAAGGCGTTGAAACACCAGGTCACCAGTTATGGAATGAATGTATAGATTTCGGGGAACTAACAGATCAGCTGACCTAAAAACTGTTGTCTAACCACTGGGAGTCCACATCCCTATGTAGTAGGCATGCAGTCTCACCGTCAGCGAGCTAAAACATGCTGTTCTACTTCAACTGTACGGTTAGAGTTTATTGATCAAAAGAGTTATAGTAAACACTTTACAATTTTTAAAAGTCCAATCCAGTGGACCAAAAGTTTATATTACGAGTTTTTTAAAATTTAAAATTGTTAATAATGACGTTTAAAATGTTATATATTTAACTATGAAAATTAAACAAAAATACTAATTTATTTTACAAAAATAAACTTATAGTCTACTAGAACAGTTCTTCACCTATCAAACGACACTTCAAGTGTTACGATAGGGTCATTATTACGGACCGAATACTTGAAATAGAAACCCATGTTCTTAGCAGTGAAAATGCCCCCTGAAAAACCATAAAGAAGCAGGTGTGTTGTGGTTAAGGACAGGCTGAGGACAAACTAAACAAGTCTCTCGGTTTTAATATCTGTCCTATAATTCACCACTGCAACCACTCTCCCACCCCAAGACTCTTAATTACTGGATTAATTAAAATGTGCCCTGGCTGGACTCGCCGGTGTGTATGGGTATGTGTGTATGTAAAACTAGTGTGTCTCCGACAGTGACCTGTCCTACGACTTAATTAACCTGGTTATACACCCGTGTTATTTCATTGAATACAAGTGCCACTAACCTGCCAATTTCCATTCTTCCCTTCTTTTCACTGTTACCAGATATTTAAATCTCGCAAATCGTATTCATTTACCAGAATGCTGAAATGCATGTGGTAAAAATTGTTTTTTGACATGACTACGAGCAGAGACTACAGATTATCGATAAATAATAATCGATTACTATGATCGATGATTTCGGAAGAACGATATTTTTATTTCCGTAATAGATCTTTTTCTGTAAAACTAATGAAGACCGACGTTTTAAGATAATTTTTTCTTTTGAAAACAGATTTTTAAGTAGTTTTGTAGATATCGAAGTACAGTATTAATAATTAGTTACGATGGCCGCAGAGAAACCCTACTCACACTGAGCTTTGCACTAATTAAAGCACGATGCATAAGTCTGGAGTGGGAACATGGTAACTGATTCGAAGAGATTGGTGAGTGAGTGGTATTTAAAATTGGCACGAATTTTAGACAATAACCTTAAACCTCCTTTTTTATCTAGAGTAATGAAAAAGTGCTGGCTAGTCCAGCCAGGGGATCGAAGAGACAGAAGGAAGGCAGTCGAAAATAAAATTCACCTTAACAACGTTAATCAATATTGATTATATCTAAGTAGAATCTCGGTTATCCGAGCCCCGATTAACCGAGCCTCCGGGTTATCCGAGCTAGTTATCAGACGATGAAAAATAAACATCTATATTAATAAAACTAAAACTATAGCACTACACGTCATATAATCGTTTGACAAGTAATCAGTGTGTTTATTAGATGTTAGTGCCTGGATAAGGCGCTGCAGAGCCGTCACGAGACGTATTTATGATATTGTACCCTACGATAGGAATAATTTTCCCACCGAAATGCATTCACTCATGACACATCACCTGACACTATCGACTTAAGTCGACTCTCGACTCTGCTCTCGCACTTATGTGGTTGTTTTTGTGTGTTGACTTTCGTGATTTTACAATACAGTATTTTAAATATTGTCGTAATGTATTGTTGTTACTCTTATTGTTCAATATTTTATACAAGTGTTTTTATATGAGTGGTAAATTCGTTCTTATCTTATAACGAAATCGAAATGATGAATCAGTGTCGTCGCTAATGTGTACGACAAATGTGGTATTGATACGATAATTTTATTCCGTTAAAATATTAAATGGTTCCCTGCAATTTTATGAAAGTAATGCAGATTAATTTAAACGACAGGATAAATACGATAATTTCGTTCGGTAAACGGGCTGAACGGTACCCTGCACATGAAACCAACACGCGAATACCATCGTGAACCGTAGATATATGAAATACGAAAGGTAGGGCGAGACAATGATACTGGGAGATCGGTTAGCACGAATCAAGGAATACTCTGCTTTCGTTGTCAACAAATGTAACGTTAGAGGAAATTGCTCACCCACAATACTGCCTATGGACATTACATTAGATTTTTACTATTAAGTTATATTATTGCAGTTTTTACCGACTTTTGTAGTTTTAAAATGGAATACTTATTCCCAACTTCTTGTCATCTGCGGTAATACAACTTACCTGATGTTTCTACTTTTTTAGACGACTGTAACTACATCTACACTATTTTGCGTTTTTTCTTGCAATAAACTAGTTTTGTATGTTTTTCATGGCTTTTACATTATTTTTACCATAACCTCTGTATTATGGTAATATCCGAGGTAGTCCCGGTCCCAATTAACTCGGATAACAGAGAGTCTACGAATTATTTTCCACGTCATGACAACTAAAATCGCATTTCAGCACTGGGTTAGTAATTTCTATCATAAGAAGCAAAAACAGCTCAATTATTGCTTCACAGTACGGCATAAAAAGTATATCAATACATTAATGCCTCAAGTTTCTTAATAAAAGGTTCTTAATAGAGATGATTTTTCGATATTAACTCTATTAAGCAACATTTACTATTTATAAGAACAGTTAAGCAAAGAACAACATTTCACAATCAAGCAAAAATATATCGCCATTTTTAGTGCTTTAAAACGTTTAGTACTTATTTTACAAATCCTTCAATAAATGTAAAGCATTTTGTATTTAATTTGACGGTTTGTTTTTCATTTAAAATCGTAGGGCTTACGTATATCATAATCTTTAAAATAAAAATTAAAAATATAATTAAGAATAAATATTCTTCATTACTATACTGTACCTAAAAAATTATATATAAAACATAATTTTATAAGTGAAAATACATGACATTGTCTTATGAAAAAAGGTACGAAATGGTCAACAACTCTCGCCCCCTTGTATAACGACTTCCAAGACACGTCGACGACATTTGAGTTGTTTACTTGGTCCACAATTCCATTGCATGTAAACAAATACAGGAGGCCGAGGTGAATCACACACATGCCCCATACAAGTCAATAAGGCAGTTGCACTCTGTCCTACAACAGTCATGCGCAGTTCTGAGTCACAGACAATGGAAACGAACGACATGGCATCACACACACACACGCACACTGATCAATATATAGTAAGGACCGGGATAGATGCCGCAGTGACGTGCCAACTAAACTACTTTCAGTGCAAAATAAAGTTGATACGGAATTAAAATATAAATAGTAATGTCTTTGTTTAATTTAAATTTCAATAATCATCATTTAGACTATTTCAAAAGTGTTCATTTTATTTGTTTTTATCTATCAGCTGATGGTGTCAAATAAATAATACATTACATCCATTACATTATCATTGAAACTTTAAAAGCCTGGAGCCCTTGAGGCTTTAAACTTTAAAAGGGTGGAGTCCTTGAGTTGGAAGTGAATTAAACAATACCAGGAACCTCCCCGTAAGTGAACTCTACAACTTCCTAAAGTTTCATGGTGATCTGATGAGTGATTTAGTAATGCATAAAGGACAAACACACATACATTCGTTGTTATATATAATACCAGGAGACCGAGCTTCGCTCAGTTGAATTTTGCAAACTGAAGAGCTAGCATCCCAGATCTCCCAGAGGATTCTGAGGATCGTTTCTTGTTGCTCTACCTTATAGGTTATTAATACATTTTGTTTCTGAGGTCTTGCGCGTTTACTTTTGGCACCTTAATGGAACTCGGCCTGCGGCCTCACCAAGGCACTCTGCTACAGTCCCATTTGTGGATCTCGGCTTGTCACCTCGTGAAGAAGATCGGTCTACGGCAGGGATACTCACTACGCGGCCCGCGGGCCGCTTGCGGCCCGTGGGCCGATTTCTTGCGGCTCACTAACGCGAGAATAATATTTGTTCGTCCCCCGAATTTCGTTATTTTAAAACGCGTATTTAATGAATGTTTTTTTTATTTTTAAAAGGTTTACAATTTTGTAATATTCTACATTTCTGCGACTATAACATATTGTAATAAAGAGCTTTACTGCTCAGGCGTTGGTGGGCAAGGGGTGGCAGCAGTGCTTCGTGCCTGTCGCTACACGAATGCACAGCTGACTGGAGTGAGTCAGCTGCTCGGCCACTGCAGCCGACACCAACGCGCTACTCTCAACAGTCTCAACTCCGCCGCTTTCAGTCAGTAGTCTGTGTGATTGTGATGGATGTCTACTATAGTGTGTAGTGCAGTTTTACTTAGCTCAGTGGAGACTTGTATAAATTGCGCCAGTGTTATTGTGATTATAGTTCGGTTAACTATATTTTATTGACATATCATATATTTAAGTGCTTGAATCCCCATTTTAAATATGGCAGGAGTTTGCTCAAAAGGTCGGAAACGAAAAATTGAGGATGAAAACCGTGAGTTCCAACCTGAATGGGAGAGTGAATTCTTTTTTACAAAAGGTAAGAAAGACGGGACATCTCTATGTTTGATATGTCGTGAAACGGTAAATGGATACAAACGTTATAATTTGAACAGACACTACACTTCAATCCATTCGCAATTTGACGAAAAATACCCGAAAAAATCTAAGGTACAAGAGGAAAAATTGCAATCTTTAAAAAAGTCTTTTGCTTTTGAACGTAGTACACTTTTTAATGCAATGAACAAGAATGAGCTTACTACAAAAGCATCCTACCAAGAAACAGAAATTTTAGCAAAAAAGATGAAGCCGTTTTCTGATGCAGAAATTGTAAAAGAGTGTGTTGTCACCATTTGTAAAACTTTGTTTTCAAACTTATCAAATGGTAAGCAAATATTTTATGAAGTTTCAAAACTTCAGTTGTCTGACTCAACTTGCATGAGACGGTCCCAGGATTTAGCAGCAAATATTTAACTTAATCTTACCTATGAACTTCAGCAAAGCAAATATTTTAGTCTTGCACTCCATTCTTCCACTGATATAACCTCAATTTCTCAATTGCTAATATTTGTCAAGTATATATCCAAGGATTGTGATCTTAAAGAAGACTTTTTGGGAATGATTCCCATGACTGGACAGACTCGAGGTGTTGATTATTTGAACACAATAGTAAGTTTTTTTTAAAGAGCGTAGCATTGACGTGAAAAAGATTTTTTCGGTGTGTACCGATGGGTGCCCATCGATGGTAGGGAAAAATGTAAGATTCGTTCAGTTGTTGAAATAACATATAGGAAATGATCATTTATTAAGCTTTCATTCCATTATTCATCAGGAGAGCTTAGCTGTTAAATTTGGCGAAAATTTCAGCGAGGTTATGAAAACGGTTGTAAGGATCGTGAACTTTATAAGATCTAATGAACTTAATCATAGAACATTTGAAGAGTTTTTGAAAGAACTCAGGTCGCAATACGGGGACGTTCTTTACCACACAGAAGTGAGATGGCTAAGTAAGGGTAAAGTTTTGGAACGTTTCTTCAGCATTCGTCATGAGATTATTCTGTTTTTGGCTACAAAGAAAAAAGAGTATGCTGATATTTATCATTTTGGTTGGTGGCTTAAAGTAGCTTTTCTTACTGATACAGTGGGCATTATGAATGAATCACTGACTCGATTGCAAGGAGACTACAATAAAATTGTAACGAAAATGATGAGTGTTGTATTTTCACAGGAACAGAAGCTCAATATGTATATTGAAGAATTGTCAAACAGCGATTATTCCAGCTTTCCTTGTGTTAAAACTCTATTTGATGAAAATCCAGATGAAAGTCACGATGTTTCTGACTTACTAAAGCTGTTGACAAATTTCAGGGACGAAATGTCTGTGAGATTTAGTGATTTCAGGAAGTACCAAGAACCATTTCGCTTGGTGGAAAACCCATGGGCAATAACAACAGCAAATATAGCTCATCTTTCTGTGTTTGGATACGAAGCTAGGGATTTGAAAAATGAGTTAATTGATCTTCAGAATGATACGGAACTCAAAAGTATTTTTGAAGAAAAAAAGAAGGAAAAAGTTCACTATGAGTTTTGGAAAGCAGTTGACGAAGACAAATTTCCTAACTTAATTGACTGTGCTCGGAAAATTTTGTGTGTTTTTGCATCTACGTATGTTTGTGAATCTACTTTCAGTAAGCTTAAGTTTATAAAAAACAAGTACAGATCCAGATCCAAGTAGTAATCAAGCTAAGTAATAAATTATACATTTTGTACTTGCGGTCCTAAGTAAAATTTGATACGGACTATTTGGCTCTCTAAGAAATCCTAATGAGGACCCCTGGTCTACGGCCTCACCAAGGCACTCTGCTACAGTCCCATTTGTGGATCTCGGCTTGTCACCTCGTGAAGAAGATCGGTCTACGGCCTCGCCAGGATTCTTAAGCAGTATGACCATGAATTTTGGTTTTTGGGTAAGTGGAGCCAATAAACATAGTCTTTTCTAAAATTTTATGGTATATTATTAATTGAGAGACGAATGCCTTTAATTTTGTACCCTACTTGGGTGTGTTAGTTTAACATTACCCAATTTTGGGTTTTTGAGCATATTTTTTATTTGGGGGGGGGGGATAAGAGGGGAACAATTTCACTATGTATTATTGCAAAAAACTATAATAAAATAATCAAACCTGCAATACATGTGTTTCGAGATATCTTCCACTAAAAGTTCTAAAACAACAAATCATAGTGTATGCCTATTCATTTTAGTTTTTTATCATAGTTAGACTAGTAAAACGAAAAAAAGGAAAAATGAGAACTGAAGGTTATATTTATTTAGTCAGTTTTACTGAAAATTTTGTGTTGTATATAAAATTTAAAAAGAATGAATAAGGTCCCATGACACAAAAAGTTGAGAATCACTAACTTGCCTGATATTTATTTTAATCGTTTTGCTTAATCCAGTATTATACAAAAGACCTTATCGTACATTTTAAATTCAGCCAAAATGTTACAGGTTTATTATTCGTTTATATATTTAAACCGTTCAGAAAGACATATCGTCATTTACAATATACTGTACAACAAGATACACGTTTGGGTCTTACATAACCAACTCATCCAAGTTGTAAACGACACAAGGCTCTCAAGTCTATAGAAGACGGTAATAAAGAAGAGATTTCATCTGAGGTAATTTCCGATCCTATTTTCGTAACGATAAAGGTTTCTGTCTTAGGGTTCCTTAATTATTTTAGTTAATTAAGTTCCCTCCTCAGCTTAAAAGATGTTACAAAGTAATTAGTGTACTTTAAAATATATTTAGAATTGCAGACATGTGTTTAGATATCCAGTATATGTACGAAGACCTGACTTATCACTAGACTGATGACCGAATCCCCGTGACGTACGGAGTTAACATTTCACACAGCCATACTTAATGTCCTGAATTTAAAAAAAGCTCCTCTAACCTGCAACCACTTTATGTTAGCACCTACTGAAATATTTTTATTTTTGAATTTTTTGCTGTTAAAAAAGTGTTCATTGACTTAATAAAAAAACCGTTTACTTTCGGCAATATTTATGAACTATTCATCAGTTATGCAAGTTGGTGGTAAGGTTTGTCTGACGCCAGAAAGTGTATTTCCCATTTTTATCTTTAGTTTTAATTAGTCCACGTTCATAATCTCAAATTTAGTGACTTTCTGAAGACAATAAACAGCTGTTACCGAACACAAAGACAATTAATTTTTTTTTTTTTTTTGCCTTCTGAAAACAACCACCAGGATAACGGATTGATGTTCAATTTTTCTAGATTTGTTAAACAATTGTACTAAATTCATATCCAAATGGTTTGTGCTTAAGTTTTGGAATTCATAATTAAATATCACACTAAAACTTAAAATTATGTCCAGTTTGAAAGGAGGGTGTCCCTAACTTCCATAATGACCTTTTTAGAATGATTTAATGTTAAAAAAAACTGTCATCTTTGTAGCAGCCATTCTGGTATTTTTCACTTAAAATATTACCGAGTTTCGCTCAGTTAAATTTTACAAACTGAAAAGGTAGTATTCATATCTGCCTGAGGATCGTCTGTTGTTGCTCTACATTGTAGGATATTAATAAATTTCGTTTCTGTGGTCTTCCACGTTTACCTTTAGCCCCTTTGTGGAACTCGGCCTACGGCCTCACGGGAAATTGTTCGGCCTGTGGCCACACCAAGGCACTCTAATATAGTCCTATTTGTGGATCTCGGCATGACGCCTCGTGCAGAAGATCGGCTTACGGCCTCACCAGGAATTTAAAGCAGTATGACCATGAACTTTTTGGTTTTGGGGGCAGTGGAGCCAATAAACATAGTCTTTTCTAAAATCTGATGGTATATTAGTAATTAAGAGTAGAATACCTTTAAGTGGTAACCCCACTTAGGTGTATTAGTTTAACATTACCCAATTTTGGAATTTTGAGCTTATTTGTCTATCCCAAATAATTTCATGGTATAATTTAGGAGCTTGATCCCTCACTTTCTGGTAGAAGTCGATAACACGGGACGTCTAAGAGCATGTGGAGCAGGAATCCGAATTTTCCCAGAGTGGAGACCGGTACCAATGAATTTCTCGTGGTCGGAAACACCCAAAAACATTAAAAAAATCCTTGGACCCAAACAAAATTGCGCCCGGACGCTGTTTTTGATAATAAAATATAATTACATTTCATAAGGATTACAACTAAATAATACATTTTACAATCTTTAGAAGCCAAGAAAACGTTGTACTTTTTTTCTTAAAAATTTAAAATTCTGAAATTTTAAAAAATTAAGATAACACGTCAATAAACCAAATTTAAAAATATTCACACTATACAATAACCGGTTTTTGAATAATAAAAGTGTAAAGTTGTTACAAAAACTACTTAAAATTCCTGTCCTTTTTTGTTCCAAATAAGATAAACATTATTATAAACGTTTAATAAAATTAAACAATGCATATGACATAATGTATAATTAAAATAGTAAAACAACGGTCTGATTGGATTTTGCATAGGCCTCAAGTGTCTTAGGAAACAACATTCAAACTCGGGAACACACAATTTCTGCGCCGACAGTAATACATTAATTACTATCGAAAAGATAAAATTAATAGTAAAATTAATTTTCCTGGTTAGTAATTAATAAATGAGCTTTTCTTATTAAAACGCACTGTTCCATAAGGTTAAAAGTAATTTAAAACTATTCTAAGATAAAACGAGTGTTTATTAAAGTTGTTATCAAAGTAAAAATGATCTTGTTTTCCAGCGGGGGTTTTGTCGGAGGTAATTACAGTACACTTAATCAGCCATCTCTGCTTCAAAAGGTGAAATATGAATTATGCAAACCAATTAAGATACTAGCTAAGTTTAGTGGGTAAAGTTATCAAGTTGACCTGATATATAAGCAGTATTATTGGAAAGGAACATTAAGGTTGTTATCAAATCGTCCTTTATCGCCACTTAATATACATCGATTTCTATCAATTAATGTCAAACATTATAAAGTTAAATGTAAACTAAACTACTATTAACGAACTTTCCACGACTATAAGAGTAAATTATATGGTAATTAAAAATATGTATATCCGTTTAAATTATATACATTTTTAATGTATCTGACTGGGTTGGGATTGAACGATGAACGACTCTGTATCGAGTATGAAAGGTAAAAGCTGTTATGCTCAGACATTTTGGGTTTAAAAGACCTTTTAAAATGTAGAGGGGTAATGTGTGATTAAAAAGACAAGTTAGTTATTATAGTTTAAAATATAGGCCTGAGGGAAAATGGAGTAGTTTAAATGTTGTTAAAAGATATCTACTTACTTAGACAATATTTAATATACTTATCGCCTTCTTTTGGAGGACAAATATTCCAAACTTGGAACGAAAAAAGATGGATTTAGGCCGTTATAGATTTGTAAAGATAAGACTATGAGATAACCCAGTACCAAGAACAGATAAGGTGATGTGGAAGGGAATCTTTTTGTGTAAAGACAAAATTAACCAAGTTTATCCTTTATTTTCAGGCAATATAAATTGGCTTTTCTTGATTTGTTTCATGATCGAAGATTTATTTATCTATAGACAGACATAAAACAGAGAATATTATATAAAAAATTGGGTGTGCGTTGGACCACACGGTGGAAGTTATACTTCTTTGGCCATTCTCATACACCCACTCACGCACACAAATAGACAGGATATATAAATGAAATATAAGACATTTTTCAATATTATTCAATATATTTATCTTCAATATATTATGCGTGACTTCATTATTATATTATACACCTATATTATCATTATCAGTAATTTCTTCGATTAAATTTCTTCGATTAACAATCGATTAATCGATAGTTCTTAAAAAGTTGTTCTTTCTTTTCAGCGTGACGCGGTTTCTCGACCAACATCCCATCCCAAAGTGTCTAACGGGCGCAAAGAAGTATAACTTCAATAAGAAGAGCCTGGATTGTTTAAAAATCGTTGGGATATTCCAATTTAGACACGTTGAAACAAAAGAGCTTCTCTCTTTGTCAGGAGATGTACTTTACGTGTGATAGGATGCTACTGCCTAAAGTATATGTAACAACACTTACTTGATAGTAAATATAAATTAATAATGATTAGACGATTTAAAAACGTGGGATTTTTCTTTGGATGGATTTTTTCTTTCTTTAACCTCTCTCTACATGGGTGTGACTATACGTGAAAAACCAAACCTTTCATTTGTTTCCACGCAGACATAGTGTAATGTCTGTGTTCAGTAAAAACAACTGTACAATCTTATTGAACGTGTTGAGTGTCACATGTCATTATGGTTCTGCCTTAAGGCTATATTTCTCAGTTGAGAGCCATTTACTAGCTCACAATTTAGCGTTATTTATTCTACATTCTGTCGCAATTTGGAAACTGTCAGAATAGTGCAGTAACGTGTGGAAAAGTACTAAAAATATTTGGGTTTTGTAGCGTGCTTTAATTTTTTTGAAAAAAAACTCTTCTAAATTTGTATTTGGTAATAACGTTATAGAAATATTCAGCCTGGTATATTGAAGAGAATTCATCAAAATCTACAGTAAAAACATCCTTTTTGAAAAAATGAAATTTAAGGAAATACCACTAATTTACTGGATAAATTTAATGATCTTTAAATTTAAAGAATAGGTAACTACATTTTTTAAATAAGGTAGTTTCGATTATTTTGTGCTAAAATTGCAAAAATCAGGCAATTTGTTAACACATAATATTTAAAAATAAAACACATGCTATAGTACATTTTATATATGTACTTTAATAAGAAAATAAGTGTAATTTTAAATAAACTGTCCAGATGTAGCAAGGGATACAGTTTTGTATAGCATGATAAGTGTAAAAGATATTTCTAAAACTCCTGTACTTATAACATTATCATGTTGGAGATTGGTTTTGAAAAAAAAAATATTGTGAATGTTTTTGCCGTAGTTGTAACTAAACTATAAAAACATACCACTGCTGTATTAGCGATATAAATGCTCTGGTTTCACAAACGATTCAATGACCTACATAATTAAATGTGACATTTGAATTAAAGACAGTAATGGGGTAGAAACATTACAACTTGAACTATACAATTACTACGAACCCAACCCTAACATGTCTGATCATTATGTTGTGACGTATGAACTAGGTCTGTCCATCAAATAGGTCTGTCATTAGGAGGAAAAAACCAGATATATTGCTTTGTCTATATCGGAGAAAGTAGTCCCTTATACTGGTTTGTGAACTTTTAAATATGGACCTATATAAATAAATAAGAAAAGGAAACGGATAAAACAATATATTTACCGAAAATACATTAAACTATCAATTGTTCAACATTTTAGCAGGAAAACTCGTAGAAAATATTTCCTACATAAAATATCTCAATTAGCAGTTAGTTAAATGTATTCATATATTTTCAAAAGCTAAATTTAGGGAATGAATAGTTGACTTATGTATTTGGACAAATATTTTTAATGAAACAATAAATTACCAATGAAGTTGTAAATTCATAATTTAGCATTATAATATTGACAAGCAAACAATAAGTGGGTGATAGCAAACATCAATTAATTGTTGTTACATATACTTTAGGCAGTAGCATCCTATCTCACGTAAAGTACATCTCCTGACATAGAGAGGCCAAGCTCTTTTGTTTCAACATGTCTAAATTGGAATATCCCAACCATTTTTAAACAATCCAGGCTCTTCTTATTTATATAATATTCTGTGTTTTATGTCTGTCTATAAATAAATAAATCTACAGTTTATCAGTTATTTGATCATGAAACAAATCAAGAAAAGCCAATTGATATTGCCTGAAAATAAAAGATAAACTTGATTAATTGTATCTTTACACAAAAAGATTCCCTTCCACATCACCTTATCTGTTCTTGGTACTGGGATATCTCATTATTGCTGTTAATTTAAAAGCTACTATAAACTTAAATTTAAAAGATAAATTCAATTTACGTGAAAGGGTCTAATTTGAAAATGTCCAATTCAGTGTCATTTAAGAAGTTCTGACTACTCAAAGACTACTCAAAACCAATACATAACACTACAACTTTAAAGTGTTTTTGTTTAAATTGACTATTAAGCGGTTATCAAATCAACTAATTCCTTCTACGATTTTAGATTAATATTTTTGAACAAATCATATGACACCGATCCTATACATATGGGCGAACATGAGCGGCGAATAGTGTGATGAGTGTAGATGAGAACGAGTGTAGTCATTTTACTAAGATCGACTGTTCCTTAGAAAGAGCTATTTATTAATAGCCCAATAGCTAGGGCAATCAAGGGACCTACAGATTTACGTGGAATCCGAACCACGTAGTGTTGGTCTGATTTTCAGCTAACTGACAAGCCTGCTACTCAGTTCTCTCCCTTACACAACATCAGGACGACTACCACTCAACGGCCTAACACGGACATCCCATACTGCTCCAGTACTGTCCACGCCGATGGCGACCACTGAGTGGGCGCCGATCGATATACGATAGTATTTATCGATTAGGCCGCCATGTTGGTATTAAGAGTCTGCAGAGGATGTCGGCCATGTTGGTTTTAATCCTATAAGAACAATGTTATTTACGAACCGGGCATAAGTTCACGCGTATCCGAATTAAACAGTTATTTTTATACAGACTTTTTCCAAAAAAAATTGCATTTGATCAGGAGTGAAATTACACGTTGGAATTACTTTGCGGATTTTTAATTAGTTTTTTAAAAAATTATAAAATATATGTAGTTTGAAGTTTTTATTTTCACCTACTTTTCAAAACTAGGCGTATGTATTCAAAATATCAAAAGCAAACCCAAAGCGCATTATGATAACGTTTAAAATGACACCTCATTCACAACTTTTGGTCCGTAAATAACTAAAAATACGGATTCGCAAATAACATTGTTCTTATGAGATTAAAACCAACATGGCCGACAGCCTCTGCAGACTCTTAAAGAGGACTGAGCATAGAACCTAACCTAACCTAACCTAACAAAGACGACTGAGCATAGACCTATTCAGAAAAACCTATCTTCTAAAACCTCCACAACAAGTTGTCTCCAAATAGTTTGGTCACATCACTGTGTTACTAGTAGGCCTACCGCCAAATACATGATTATAGCAACATAAATTTGAATAAATAATTAACACAGCTGCATGTATTAGTATGTTACTTGATGTTACCAAGTGAAACCTGTTTCCTCCTTTTACTGAGACAGTGAATTCCGTTTGACGTCCGCCCCTCAAGACGTACGTCGATATTGAACGTCTGCAGACGTAATTGGCTGAACCTAAAGAACCCTTGTCTGTCGGTGAACATGAGACGTCTGTAATTGCGACTGGCAACATCTCATTATTGCCAACATGTGTCGAGTCACTCGGCGAAATTACAAGTAGACCTTTAGTACCAGTTATTAGTGATATTACACAGTAGTGCATCGATCAACCCTGACTGACAGTTTAGTGTAGCCGAATAATGAAACGGCAATCTAAACTGTAATCAGCACAATAAAAATGCACTAACACTAACAAAAAAGTGTCTTTCTTTGAATAAATTCGTTGCTGACCATGGAAGACTTTCAAGGCTTGAAAATCACGCGTTTCAGATTCTAAAATCTATCATCATCTGATGGTATCAATAATTATGAAACAACAACAATATAATCCAATAAAAATTAATAATATCAACAAAAATGAGTACGCTAGAAAAACGTGACCTTTACGATAGCGTAAATATGATTATCTATAGTCAGCAGTGGTGGTGCAGTGATGTAACCAACTACTCGTACATGGGGCCAAAGTGTTGGGAAGATGATAGGCGATAAGGTCTGTGCTCTGTACTCTTAATACTGACACAGCGTCTGCTCAGTGGTCGCCATTGTGGATACTACTAGAGGTTTGGCGTATCTATGTTGAATATAATGGTCAAGGTTCAGATGTTGTGTTCGGTACAAAACTGAGTGTCAGACTTGTCAGTTAGCTGAAAATCAGACCAACATTACTACGTCGTTCGTATTCATTCGACCTTAATAACAATGACTACACTCATCATACTCACTTGCCCATCATATTCGCCCATAACCCTAACATCGCCGTCTTAGTAATGAATAATGAATCATAAATAGGTTTGCAATCAGATCATATATATAATTGTTTCATACTACTATAGTTATTTATTAAAACAAAACAAAATATATACCAAACCCAAAGGAAACATTCGATTAACGTACTCACGGGTCATTTAGTTTAAACGACTATTCAATTAAATTAGGTCGACTTAGTTAGGTCATATACAAATATCTACAGTATAACTATCAACTAAATATTGTACGTACAGTTTTGTCCTCTACTTTATTTACTTTCATCAGTTGTTCAACAATAGTTTCAATGGTGTCAGCAAACGTACAAAAACTAATGTATTACAGTATTTTAATTAAAAGTACAAAAGTAAAAAAAAAAAAAACAGATTTGTTTAAATTATTGCAACAATGTACCGTGGTTTAAAAAATCTTTAGGCTCATTATTATTTGTGACAACAGTAACAAACAAATGTTACAGTTTAAAAAAAATGAGAATAAATATTTAAAATATGTAAATAATAATGAAAATGAACAGTATAATGTGAGTATATTCTGGAGATAATTTAACAATGGAAAATTTTTGTTTGAATTAACAAATCGTTTTAAGCTACCTAGCCGAGCGCCGAGCCGAGCACTGATTGACAGCTCATCTGCTCAGTTCGGTGGTACGGGCAAATTCTGTCACATTTTCACCCCGAGCCGAGCGGCGAACCGAGCATCGCATCGTAACATTTTGGCCGAACCACAACTCTGGGAAACATAGCCTAGGCCTACTAGAAAGAAAACATACAATTTTATATACTAGTACTAGTGAATATATATACAATTTATGCCAACCAATTCTGGTTATAAAAACCCCTAACGATTGTAAACAAAATTAAAATGCGTTGAAGAACAAACACAACAAAAATTTAAGTGATGAGGTAAATACCAGACGGTGATCAATAACAATTCAGAGGTAATAATATAATACTACCAAGCTTCGTTAAAGCAAGGATATATTATTTATAAATTATAATAAGCTAATACAGGGGCGGCTTTTGTAACCCTCGATTAACATGTTTGTGTCCTTTCACTCCACTCCACTCTATCGTTGAACTTTTACAACTACACTAAACTTACAACAATCACACTAAACTTATTAAACTACTCTAAACTCAATATGTCTACACTAAACAACTACAGTAATATCAAATGGACTATCAAACAATACTGACTGACAGTAAACCATATTCTAGATGTAGCGTTTTTTTGCTAGAACTCCACTTGAGGCTCTGCTTTAAGCTGTTACGGAAAGAAATAACGGGGGGATGTTACGAACCTACCACACACTACCGAGCGCCGAGCCGTAACATCCCTTTGATTCGTCGGGGAAAACCCGACACTGATGGTTCGGCGCTCGGCTCGGTAGTGTTAGACGGGCTTTAGAGATACCTGCCATATAAAACTTCACAAACATAATTTTGGTACCACGATATCAGCGGCTGAACAGCGTGAGTTTTTAAGTCAGTTACCACCTAACTTGTTTGCACTGTGGATACATTTTTGTACCACGATATCAGCGGCTGAACAGCGTGAGTTTGAAGTCAATTACCACCTAACTTGTTTGCACTGTGGATACATTTTTGTACCACGATATCAGCGGCTGAACAGCGTGAGTTTTAAGTCAATTACCACCTAACTTGTTTGCACTGTGGATACATTTTTGTACCACGATATCAGCGGCTGAACAGCGTGAGTTTGAAGTCAATTACCACCTAACTTGTTTGCACTGTGGATACATTTTTGTACCACGATATCAGCGGCTGAACAGCGTGAGTTTGAAGTCAATTACCACCTAACTTGTTTGCACTGTGGATACATTTTTGTACCACGATATCAGCGGCTGAACAGCGTGAGTTTTAAGTCAATTACCACCTAACTTGTTTGCACTGTGGTTACATTTTTGTACCACGATATCAGCGGCTGAACATCGTGAGTTTTAAGTCAATTACCACCTAACTTGTTTGAACTGTTGATACATTTTTTTTAAAAAGATGCCATTAAATAATTAATATTAACCTTCACTACATATATAGTGTTTCAATGTTATTTGGGATCATTTTGGGTCCAAGATCTAGGAGCCAACTTCAACATTTTAATTAGTGTGGTCGTGGGAAATGACGTGTCGTTATTTACTTATTAATTGTCTTGTTGCTTTATTTAATTAATAGTTGCTTATGTATTTTCCTAAGTAAAATTGATTTGTCATGCCTAAAAAATCCCCCAAAACGCAACTCTTGTTTTAGCCATGACAAACCACTTTTAATTATGAAATCATAAGGGCAATGACCAATTAAATCAAGTGCAGCAACAAAATAATTAATAACTAAATAAGGACAAATAATTTTTAAATTCTGATTGTATTATAATTTTCAGGTTGAAATGGCAATGTTAAATGACACACCACATGACCACATTCCTATTTAAAATTTTAAATTTGAGTCCTAGATCTTGAAATCCAAGAGATGTTACTCTAAATGTATTGGGTTAGTATTAATTTAATGGCGTATTAAAAAATATATATTTTACGAACTGTGGAAACAAGTTCGGGGGTAACTGACTTAAGAATCATCCTGTATAATACTAACATTTAAAAATCAAATGCCTGATCAGCAATGCGTCGGCTGGAAGTGGGTGACGTCAGCAGTGGACGGGCGGATTACATCTTTGTCATGTATGAGGCCATTTGTGGTGGGAAATGAAATGAACGCGAGGGACCAAAGTGGTTTGGAAGCTTCTCGGGAGATAAAACTCTGGTCGTAAACATCTTCCCATTCTTGGGGACTCCCCTGTTAGCTTCAACTACTCTCGGCGAGGTTGGAGTTGCTTCTGCAGTCCATACCCAATAATTGCACATTGCAGGTGCTGTCTGCCGTGTGTGTAGAACCGCATGGCGGAGATACTCGATAATTGCACATTGCAGGTGCTGCCTGCCGTGTGTGTAGAACCGCATGGCGGAGATACTCGATAATTGCACATTGCAGGTGCTGTCTGCCGTGTGTGTAGAACCGCATGGCGGAGATACTCGATAATTGCACATTGCAGGTGCTGCCTGCCGTGTGTGTAGAACCGCATGGCGGAGATACTCGATAATTGCACATTGCAGGTGCTGTCTGCCGTGTGTGTAGAACCGCATGGCGGAGATACTGGAAAATTATTGTTGTTATGTTATTGAATTTTATTTTAAAATTAATATTTTAGTTCAATACAACAATTCTCTTTCATATCCTATAAAATTTTTCATTTATTCAAGCTTCATATTATGGCAAGTACAGGACGTAACATAAGTCATAGGCTTTTGACGTCCAATTGAAACATTAATAAATGGTTCTAAAGAATTGGCACAAACTGTGCCCGTATTACACTCTAAAAAATCAAACAGTGTGCTTCCCAAATATGTTTTTTTTGTCATATCTCAGAAACTAGTAAAGTTACAGACATTTGGTTTTTACTAAAATATGTTAATTGTAATTCACATCCTTCCTGAAAATGTAATCACTAGGATATCGTTAGAGTCTTTTTTGAGAAAATTCCATTTTGGTATGTTTTTGCCCATAAAAATTAAAAAAAATTCAAAAAAATGAAAAAATGATATATGGAGATATTGGGTAAATACACCTACATACCAAATTTAATAATAATCTATCAATCCGTTTGGTCTCCAGCGAAGTGCACATACACACAGACAGACACATATACGGACAGACATAAAAACACTTTTTTTGGTTCAGGGGACCCTAAAATGAATTTTTACACCAACTTGTAAAATTTTTTCTGGGCGATCACAATACTTACTCTATTATAACGCATATAGAAGAAGGTAAAAATTAACAATCCTGAATATATCAAGAGTTAAAAAAAGGATAAAATAAATTGTTATTTGTACTCGTATTTTAGCATATTGTATCTGAAACCCTAAACTACGCTTTGTTCAAAAAGTATACATAATCAAGCCCACGATCGACACCCTAAACATACAATTTTACATAACTTATATACACAGATCACTTCCTCCCTCCCTCAAGCCAGAGCAGTATTTTTTATACTGCCACAAGGAGGCAGTGTTACTCAGAGCGACATTTACCCACGCGCGCTCGTCTCTAGGGACCTCGTGGTGACTACAGGCCGTAAAATTGCATCTTAACGTTGGTTACTGTATTCTAGTGTGTTTTCCACCACTCCGTTGCCAAGGCCAAACCACTGCTGCCGGTGTCACCACACGCGCTCGTCTCTAGGGACCTCGTGGTGACTACAGGCCGTAAAATTGCCTCTTAACGTTGGTTACTGTAGACTAGTGTTTTCCACCACTCCGTTGCCAAGGCCAAACCACGGCTGCCGGTGCCACCACGCGCGCTCGTCTCTAGGGACCTCGTGGTGACTACAGGCCGTAAAATTGCATCTTAACGTTGGTTACTGTAGACTAGTGTTTTCCACCACTCCGTTGCCAAGGCCAAACCATGGCTGCCGTTGTCACCACACGCGCTCGTCTCTAGGGGCCTCGTGGTGACTACAGGCCGTAAAATTGCATCTCAACGTTGGTTACTGTAGACTAGTGTTTTCCACCACTCCGTTGCCAAGGCCAAACCACGGCTGCCGGTGCCACCACGCGCGCTCGTCTCTAGGGACCTCGTGGTGACTACAGGCCGTAAAATTGCATCTTAACGTTGGTTACTGTAGACTAGTGTTTTCCGCCACTCCGTTGCCAAGGCAACGCTAAACTACGGCTGCCGGAGTCACCACGCGCGCTCGTCTCTAGGGACCTCGTGGTGACTTCAGGCCGTAAAATTGCATCTTAACGTTGGTTACTGTAGACTAGTGTTTTCCACCACTCCATTGCCAAGGCCAAACCACGGCTGCCGGTGTCACCACACGCGCTCGTCTCTAGGGACCTCGTGGTGACTACAGGCCGTAAAATTGCATCTTAACGTTGGTTACTGTAGACTAGTGTTTTCCACCACTCCGTTTCCAAGGCCAAACCACGGCTGCCGGTGTCACCACACGCGCTCGTCTCTAGGGACCTCGTGGTGACTACAGGCCGTAAAATTGCATCTTAACGTTGGTTACTGTAGACTAGTGTTTTCCACCACTCCGTTGCCAAGGCAACTCTAAACTACGGCTGCCGGTGTCACCACGCGCGCTCGGCTCTAGGGACCTCGTGGTGACTTCAGGCCGTAAAATTGCATCTTAACGTTGATTACTGTAGACTAGTGTTTTCCGCCACTCCGTTGCCAAGGCAACTCTAAACTACGGCTGCCGGTGTCACCACGCGCGCTCGGCTCTAGGGACCTCGTGGTGACTTCAGGCCGTAAAATTGCATCTTAACGTTGGTTACTGTAGACTAGTGTTTTCCGCCACTCCGTTGCCAAGGCAACTCTAAACTACGGCTGCCGGTGTCACCACGCACGGTCGTAACTTAGTTATTGTATACCCGTTATTTCCTTTGTTTCCGAACTCACAATCTGTGTCCGCACTGTAGACCTAGATATTATAACATAACTATGTTTTTTGTCTATAAAATGATAAATTGGTTATGTGCCGTTCGAACTTGTAATACAAATATATAAGGTGATTATAAACTATTGGACACATTTTAATATTAAATAAAAGGATTTAAAAAAAGAAAGATGTTAAGTAAGTATAAAACAGGATGTTGTTCATAATGATATGCTACTTCATGTCACTAGAGTGAGCCATTACAAATTTATAACAATTCTTGTTTTGCAATCTTTACTGTTTAAAAAAATACACAAGGGTTATTGTACTAAAGCTAATTTTTTCTTTTAAATCCATCGCATTAAATATAAGCCTATATGCAACGATAAAGGAAATACAGGTTATGAAATATAATGATTATTGCAAAATATGTTCTAAGATTATAATTTATGACCAAACGTTTATAGATACTGAATTGTTGATCATTTAACGCTACAATAGATTAATAATAATACCAAAAATATTAATTAAATTATTTTTATAACAGCAAACACTTGCATAATATAAACTTCATGAGAGATGTTATATTGTTATAGCTGAGATAGACGGACGTCACATTGCACAAGGCTACATTCACTACAGTAGTTGGTTCACGAAGGGTTAAAGCCGAGGTAGGTGAGGAATCTACCTGAGTGATGTAATGAATGTGATCAGTATACACCGCGCCATGACATGAGACGTAAAAGCAATTTAAAACATATAAAGCAATGGACCAGAGAATGTACAGAATTTATGAATTACATTTAGCTTGCCATATAAATATATTTAAATGAAGCTAGAAACATTTGACTCATGAACGTTTCAAGCAGATATAGGAAAGGTATTTAAAAATAGATGTTCTCAATATTATTGTTTAAATTTAATATTTGCATTGCCCACTAACGTATTATGTACACAAATTACAACTATTGCCAACTAACGTTTAGTGTACAACTATTGCCAACTAACGTATAAGTACACCGTTACCAACTAACGTATAGCCATTCAAAACTAACGTTTTTTGTGCGGCCAGTACCAACTAACGTGTTAGTACGGCCTTTACCAACTAACGTGTTAGTACAGCCGTTGCCAATTAACGTGTTGGTACAGCCGTTACCAACTAATGTTTTATGTGCGGCCAATACCAACTAACGTACTAGTACAGCCATTACCAACTAACGTATTAGTACAGCCATTACCAACTAACGTGTTAGTACAGTCGTTACCAACTAACATGTAAGTACAGCCGTTACCAACTAACTTATTAGTACAGCCATTACCAACTAACGTATTGGTACAGCCATTACCAACTAACGTATTGGTACAGCCATTACCAACTAACGTATTAGTACAGCCATTACCAACTAACGTGTTAGTACAGCCATTACCAACCAACATTGTTGGTACAGCCGTTACCAACTAATATGTTAGTACAGCCATTACCAACTAACGTACTAGTACATCCATTACCAACTAACGTACTAGTACAGCCATTACCAACTAACGTGTTAGTACAGCCATTACCAACTAACGTGTTGGTACAGCCGTTACCAACTAATATGTTAGTACTGCCATTACCAACTAACGTACTAGTACAGCCATTACCAACTAACGTACTAGTACAGCCATTACCAACTAACGTATTAGTACAGCCATTACCAACTAACGTGTTGGTAAAGCCGTTACCAGCTAATATGTTAGTACAGCCATTACCAACTAACGTACTAGTACAGCCATTACCAACAAACGTAATAGTACAGCCATTACCAACTAACGTGTTAGTACAGCCATTACCAACTAACGTGTTAGTACAGCGATTACCGACTAACGTGTTGGTACAGCTATTACCAACTTATATATTAGTACAGCCATTAACAACTAACGTACTAGTACAGCCATTACAAACTAACGTATTAGTACAGCCATTACCAACTAACGTGTTAGTACAGCCATTACCAACTAACGTGTTGGTACAGCCGTTACCAACTAATATGTTAGTACAGCCATTACCAACTAACGTACTAGTACAGCCATTACCAACTAACATACTAGTACAGCCATTACCAACTAACGTGTTAGTACAGCCATTACCAACTAACGTGTTGGTACAGCCGTTACCAACTAATATGTTAGTACAGCCATTACCAACTAATTTGTTAGTACAGCCATTACCAACTAACGTACTAGTACAGCCATTACCAACTAACGTACTAGTACAGCCATTACCAACTAACGTATTAGTACAGCCATTACCAACTAACGTGTTGGTAAAGCCGTTACCAGCTAATATGTTAGTACAGCCATTACCAACTAACGTACTAGTACAGCCATTACCAACTAACGTAATAGTACAGCCATTACCAACTAACGTGTTAGTACAGCCATTACCAACAAACGTGTTGGTACAGCCGTTACCAACTAATGTTTTATGTGCGGCTAATACCAACTAACGTACTAGTACAGCCATTACCAACTAACGTATTAGTACAGCCATTACCAACTAACGTGTTAGTACAGCCGTTACCAACTAACGTGTTGGTACAGCCATTACCAACTAACGTATTGTTACAGCGATTACCAACTAACGTACTAGCACAGCCATTACCAACTAACGTGTTGGTACAGCCATTACCAACTAACGTACTAGTACAGCCATTACCAACTAACGTATTAGTACAGCCATTACCAACTAACGTGTTAGTACAGCCATTACCAACTAACGTATTAGTACAGCCATTACCAACTAACGTGTTAGTACAGCCGTTACCAACTAACGTGTTGGTACAGCCATTACCAACTAACGTATTGTTACAGCGATTACCAACTAACGTACTAGCACAGCTATTACCAACTAACGTGTTGGTACAGCCATTATCAACTAACGTACTAGTACAGCCATTACCAACTAACGTATTAGTACAGCCAATACCAACTAACGTGTTAGTACAGCCGTTACCAACTGACTTATTAGTACAGCCAATACCAACTAACGTGTTAGTACAGCCGTTACCAACTGACTTATTAGTACAGCCATCACCAACTAACGTGTTAGTACAGCCATTACCAACTAACGTGTTGGTACAGCCGTTACCAACTAACGTATTATTACAGCCATTACCAAGTAACGTGTTGGTACAGCCATTACCAACTAACGTATTATTACAGCCATTACCAAGTAACGTGTTAGTACAGCCGTTACCAACTAACGTGTTGGTACAGCCATTACCAACTAACGTATTATTACAGCCATTACCAAGTAACGTGTTAGTACAGCCGTTACCAACTAATATGTTATTACAGCCATTACTAACTAATGAAATGAAATGAAATGAAATGAAATGAAATGAAATGAAATGAAATGAAATGAAATGAAATGAAATGAAATGAAATGAAATGAAATGAAATGAAATGAAATGAAATGAAATGAAATGAAATGAAATGAAATGAAATGAAATGAAATGAAATGAAATGAAATGAAATGAAATGAAATGAAATGAAATGAAATGAAATGAAATGAAATGAAATGAAATGAAATGAAATGAAATGAAATGAAATGAAATGAAATGAAATGAATGAAATGAAATGAAATGAAAAACGTTTTATTTTCTGAGGCAAAGTTAGGACCATTAGGTCCTCTCTTACACTTAACCTCATAAAGAAAAATTAATACTTAACTAAAATGAGCATATCTAAAGAGTTCTTACGTGTTCACTGCTGCTGAGCACATTATTTATAAGTTAAACAACAATTTTAAAAAATCAGAGTTTCAAGATAATTAAAACTAAACAAATTAAGCATAAAGAATGAAAGAACATAAAACAAAGAAGAAAACAAAACTAATTACTTACATGAAAAAAAAAAAAAAATAAACAAATAAAAAATAAAAAAAAAACATATATAATGAATAAAATAATAATAAATAAAAAGTATTCCAAGTTCACAACAAACATACATCACACATACACTCAGTCCAGCATCGACAGCACGGCCAAGGCCTACAAACCCCATGAATCCGCCGACAACCACTCCCTTAGTGCCGCAACAAACCGAGCTCGACTATCAATATTTCGAGTTGAAGGATCAAGTTTATTCCACAGTCTGCAGGCAGTGACAGTAAAAGATCTATTGTAAAGTGCTGTTCGATGAGCTGGAATAGTTAACATTGAAGAACCCTGACGCGTGTCCCGATTACTCATGCTGAAGTTAAACACAAAATTTGAAGCTAAATAAGAAGGATTTTTGGATTGAAGAACATTGTACAGTAAAGATAAAATTTTGACCTTTCTGTACTCAAGTAACTTTAGTAAATTTAGCCGTCTGAAGTAAGGAGTGATATGTTCATCTCGACGAAGATTGAAAATATAACGTAGACAGTAGTTCTGCGCTCTTTGAAGTTTATCAGAAAGATGGGTAGGCATGTCATTGATGACAATGTCGCAGTAGTCAAAGTGGGGAAATACAAGAGTTTTTACTAGCATAATCTTAACATCTAAAGGTAAACAGTTATAATATCTCTTAAGAGTGTGAATACCAGCAAAAACCCTATTACATGTTAAAGATACATGATCAGACCATGTAAGTGTAGTATTCATAAGGAGTCCCAAGTTCTTAATTTTGTCACAGTAGTTAAGTGAATTATTATCAATAGAGATACGGGGTACTGTATCAAGATCAATCTGTGCCATCAGTCTGTTATGTCCAATAATAATAGGTTGAGTCTTGTTGTTATTCAGTCTTAAGCTGTGCCTGAACGCCCAGTCACCAATAGATTTAATGTCAGAATTCATTCTATTAACCCCTTCATTTAAGTCTGATATATCAACGTGAGAGTATATTTGTAAATCGTCAGCATAAAGGTGATATTTACAGTGAGAAATGCTGTTGGACAAGTCATTGATGTACAAAGTAAACAGTAGAGGTCCAAGTACAGAGCCCTGAGGGACACCGTTGGTTACACTTCCCCAATTAGAGTATTCGTTATTCACATGTACACGCTGACGCCTGCCAGTCAGATAGGACTCAAACCAGGAAATACTGTCAGACGAGAAACCAAGATGAGAAAGTTTGACTTTGAGCAGTGGATGATAGACACAATCAAACGCTTTAGAAAAATCAAACAGAGTGAGCAATGTCACTTGTCTGATGTCCATAGCTTTTCGAATATCCTCAGTGATATATAGAAGTGCAGTGGTGGTACTGTGATTTCTCCGAAAACCTGACTGAAACTTACTAAGAAGATCATTACTAGAAAGATAATTACATACTTGTTGGTGAACAATCCTCTCAAGACATTTAGAGAGCGCAGGTAAGATACTGATTGGACGATAATCAGATGGAGAAGATGGAGGAGAACTAACGTATAAGTACAGCCATTACCAATTAACGTTTTGTACAGCCATTACTAACTAACGTGTTAGTACAACCGTTACCAACTTACGTGTTAGTACAGATGTTACCAACTAATATGTTAGTACAGCCATTACCAACTAACGTGTTAGTTAATAACGGCTGTACTAACGCGTTAATACAACCGTTACCAACTAATATGTTAGTACAGCCGTTACCAACTAATATGTTAGTACAGCCGTTACTAACTAACGTGTTAGTACAGCCATTATCAACTAATATGTTAGTACAGCCGTTACCAACTAATATGTTAGTACAGCCATTACCAACTAACAAGTAAGTACAGCTGTTACTAACTAACGTGTTAGTACAGCCATTACCAACTAATATGTTAGTACAGCCGTTACCAACTAATATGTTAGTACAGTCGTTACCAACTAACGTATAAGTACAGCAGTTACCAACTAACGTGTTAGTACAGCCGTTACCAACTGATATGTTAGTACAGTTGTTACCAACTAATATGTTAGTGCAGCCATTACCAACTATTATGTTAGTACAGCCGTTACCAACTAATATGTTAGTACAGCCATTACCAACTAACGTATAAGTACAGCCATTACCAGCTAACGTGTTAGTACAGCCGTTACTAGCTAATATGTTAGTAGAGCCGTCACCAACTAATGAGTTAGTACAGCGGTGCCAACTAAGGCGTTAGTACAGCCGTTACCAACTAATGAGTTAGTACAGTGGTGCCAACTAACGTGTTAGTACATCCGTTACCAACTAACGTATTATTACAACCATTACCAACTAATATGTTAGTACAGCCATTACCAACTAATATGTTAGTACAGCCATTACCAACTAACGTGTTGGTACAGCCGTTACCAACTAACGTTTTATGTACGGCCACTGCCAACTAACGTATTAGTACAGTCGTTACCAACTAACGTGTTGTTACAGCCGTTACCAATTAACGTTTTATGTACGGCCACTGCCAACTAACGTATTAGTACAGCCGTTATCAACTAACGTTTAATATGCAGATTTGGGAACCATTCACACTGAATTTGAATTATGTAACAGTTGGTGTCCAAACAAGAGAGCAGAAAGAGGGATCTACATGCTAAATTAGTACTGCTGAGAACAAAGTTCAAGTGTCACCACATTCAAATAGGATTTAGCATTATATCAACTCTACTGGGGCAAAAAATATAAAATATGCTGTTTATAACACTCTTATTGCTTCTTATTTCTTTAAAGCTTAAAGATCTACCCTTCGAATATATAGGGTAAGTTATATGAACTCTGTACCTACAGTTCTCCTACAGATATAACATGTTGTATATATAAATATCCTTGAGTATTGGCCGGAATGAGGAAGGCACTGACAAGGTAAATAAATAAGGTATTTATTTTGGAGAAATTTTCAACAAACAATGCTGATTTACGAAACAACTCAAGTCTTATTACAATAATTACAAAAATTAAAACCTAATTTTAGTTATTCATAAAGTTATATATACAGTACAGTTATATATAGCTATATCGACTTGTATTATACTTTAAATACCTATATACATTTTTTTACATGTAGTTTCAGATTCATCTTGGCCTGTTATGCTGGAAGACATTTCATTAAATAATTTGGGAGCAAAGTACGCAAATCGTTTTCTTTCTAACTCACGGCGAACGCGAGGCATCTCTAAACTTGATCCTGTCTAGTACTGCGAGATCGGATCTGAAACCCTTTTTTTAGTTTTTCCCTCAAATATCCCGGCCTGCCAGTGGTAAGGGTTCTGTAAACTAGGCATTATGTAGGTACTAACCCTTCCATATGCCTGGCAAAATGGAAAATCAACTTCACACACTCGACACATTATGAATGCGACCTCTGAGGAGAGACTCACTAACTCAGCCTACGGAATGTTTTTCTAAGCGGTCGAAATATAGTAAAGAATTGTTTAGTTTTCAGGACTATATAACTATCATCTAACCAAAATGTCACAATATATTTTACCTCATATACTATGTTTGAAAATATTTTATTTTACTATTTTTTTACGTTATGAAATAAAACTGGAAAATCAATCAACTAGTTTATTAGATGTAATGTTACATCAATGGCAAGGATTTTCAAAATTATATTCAAAAGTTAAGTACCGTCAAGTGATTTATAACAGGGAAAACACAAGTGGTCAGTAATTGAAGTTAATGTAAACGACACAGGCAACATGGAGTAGAGGCGGACACAGGTGACACTTCAATATGTGTCAATTGACGCTGTGATTATTAAATCTACTTGACAAACGACGTCCGCGGCCTATCTACACTCTACAATAGTTAACGGGTAGCCGACGTTCCAAATGTTCGCTCAGTCACTGCGAGCGTAGTATATATGTACGGTTTCCTCAATTCAATGAATCCATCTTTTATTAGAGTGTCACAATATAGCTGATTATTCCACTGTACTACAAAAAATTGCAAAACGTTTCAACTCGTTATAAATATCTTTGTCAAGGTCAACTAGTTTAAAGTAAGAATTATAGTAAGACTTTAAAAGTTGGCTCGTATAAAAACGTTCTATATCGTACATGGATGGATGCATCCAGTATCAATCGACATTGCAAGGTATAAGTAAAATAAACGATTGAGTAAAACTGTACTAAACTTGGAAAAACTCAAGTTGTTTCACGTAGCAGCAGAGTTTGCAAGAAACTCAAGTTGTTTCACGTAGCAGCAGAGTTTGCAAGAAACTCAAGTTGTTTCACGTAGCAGCAGAGTTTCAAGAAACTTAGTCATTATTATTAAAAATGATTAGTCAAGTACCTTGTTCAATTTTTTATGTTGAACTTATTTATTCTACTCCATCAATTTCATTGCTAGAAAATTATTGTCTAAATAATTTTTTGAAACTAATATGAACTTTCATAGAATTATTGGAATAATAACTGAACACGGATAAAACTTTCCCAAATGTAGACAAAGAACTATTGTATGTACATCAACTATTGTAGATTAATAATTCCAATACTGAGATTGTAACTAGTCAATTAATGACAGAACAAGAATCAGTCAAGTAACACCTGTGCAATTAATTTGCGAATTGGCGAAGTGTTAGTTTGGATGGAATGAGGTCACTCAACACACAATCTGGGTACTACAATTAATCGATCTATATCCTCCACCGGTCTGCCACTAGACGTAGTTCACTAGATTGGTCACATCAGTTCCTTCCTGACCATCCAATTACAATTACTCGATTTATCCTCCACCGGTCTGCCACAAGACGTAGTTTACTAGATTGGTCACATCAGTTCCTTCCTGACCACCCAAGTACAATTACTCGATTTATCCTCCACCGGTCTGCCACTAAACGAAGTTCACTAGATTGGTCACATCAGTTCCTTCCTGACCATCCAATTACAATTACTCGATTTATCCTCCACCGGTCTGCCACAAGACGTAGTTCACTAGATTGGTCACATCAGTTCCTTCCTGACCACCCAAGTACAATTACGCGTTTTATCCTCCACCGGTCTGCCACTAGACGTAGTTCACTAGATTGGTCACATCAGTTCCTTCCTGACCATCCAATTACAATTACTCGATTTATCCTCCACCGGTCTGCCACTAGACGTAGTTCACTAGATTGGTCACATCAGTTCCTTCCTGACCATCCAATTACAATTACTCGATTTATCCTCCACCGGTCTGCCACTAGACGTAGTTCACTAGATTGGTCACATCAGTTCCTTCCTGACCATCCAATTACAATTACTCGATTTATCCTCCACCGGTCTGCCACTAGACGTAGTTCACTAGATTGGTCACATCAGTTCCTTCCTGACCACCCAAGTACAATTACTCGTTTTATCCTCCACCGGTCTGCCACTAAACGAAGTTCACTAGATTGGTCACATCAGTTCCTTCCTGACCATCCAATTACAATTACTCGATAGTTCCTTCCTGACCACCCAAGTACAATTACTCGTTTTATCCTCCACCGGTCTGCCACTAAACGAAGTTCACTAGATTGGTCACATCAGTTCCTTCCTGACCATCCAATTACAATTACTCGATTTATCCTCCACCGGTCTGCCACAAGACGTAGTTCACTAGATTGGTCACATCAGTTCCTTCCTGACCACCCAAGTACAATTACTCGTTTTATCCTCCACCGGTCTGCCACTAAACGAAGTTCACTAGATTGGTCACATCAGTTCCTTCCTGACCATCCAATTACAATTACTCGATTTATCCTCCACCGGTCTGCCACAAGACGTAGTTCACTAGATTGGTCACATCAGTTCCTTCCTGGCCATCCAAGTACAATCACTCGATCTAATCTCCACCGGTCTGCACAAGACGTAGTTCACTTGATTGGTCACATCAGTTCCTCCCTGGCAATATAAGTAGAATTACTCGATTTATCCTCCACCGGTCTGCACAAGACGTAGTTCACTTGATTGATTACACAAGTTCCTTCCTGGACATCCAAGTACAATTACTCGATCTATTCTCCACCGGTCTGCCAATAGACGTACTTCACTAGATTGGTCACATCAGTTCCTTCCTGGCAAACCAATTACAATTACTCGATTTATCCTCCACCGGTCTGCCACAAGACGTAGTTCACTAGATTGGTCACATCAGTTCCTTCCTGACCACCCAAGTACAATTACTCGATTTATCCTCCACCGGTCTGCCACAAGACGTAGTTCACTAGATTGGTCACATCAGTTCCTTCCTGACCATCCAATTACAATTACTCGATTTATCCTCCACCGGTCTGCCACAAGACGTAGTTCACTAGATTGGTCACATCAGTTCCTTCCTGACCACCCAAGTACAATTACTCGATTTATCCTCCACCGGTCTGCCACAAGACGTAGTTCACTAGATTGGTCACATCAGTTCCTTCCTGACCACCCAAGTACAATTACTCGATTTATCCTCCACCGGTCTGCCACTAGACGTAGTTCACTAGATTGGTCACATCAGTTCCTTCCTGACCATCCAATTACAATTACTCGACTTATCCTCCACCGGTCTGCCACAAGACGTAGTTCACTAGATTGGTCACATCAGTTCCTTCCTGACCACCCAAGTACAATTACTCGTTTTATCCTCCACCGGTCTGCCACTAAACGAAGTTCACTAGATTGGTCACATCAGTTCCTTCCCGGCCATCCAAGTACAATTACTCGATTTATCCTCCAACGATCTGCCACTAGACGTAGTTCACTAGATTGGTCACATCAGTTCCTTCCCGGCCACCCAAGTACAATTAATCGAATTATCCTCCACCAGTCTGCCACTAGACGCAGTTTTCTAGATTGGTCACATCAGTACCTTCCTGGCCATGCAGGTATAATCCTTGATATATTCTCGACCTGTCTTCCATTTGATGTAGTTCATTTGATTTGTCTCATCAGTTTCTTCCTGGTCATCCAATCTCCGGTTGCGCCAGGTATGCAGATTTCATCGCAAATCAAGTTATACTGGCTGGCTGACTGACTACCGCCCCCTCATCACCAAAACGAACCACCTACTTGCTATTTGATTTTCAAGAAACACTTTAATTGGTCTGTAATTAGTCATAATGCATACTACATTTTACTGATTTCAATGAGTAGAATTAAATAAATAAAATATATTCACACAAAAATACAATAAAATTATCTGTAACGTAGGTAGTTCGGCTTCAGTTTAATGGTTTGTTTTATTACTGAGTATATTTACTGACATTAATTTTCCAATTATCATCCTTAATATGCTTCACTTAAATAATAAGGATATTAAGTGAAGTTTCCATCTAGTTAAAATTGTATATCAATAGAATAAAATAGAAGAATTAGACTTAATTTTTTTGTTCTTATTAATAATTAATTGCAATATATGTGAGAGTAGCTAAATACAAATAGAGAATCCAGCTATATTGTTACTCTTCAATTAAATGAGCCGATCACGGCTCTGCCTGATGGGAAGGCAGCCGGAATAAATGATAACTTTCCGGAAGCATTTCTAAAACATGCTGGTACAAGAGTAAAATATTGGATTCTAACAGTCTTCAATGCCATATTGGCAAGTAGCGATATGACCAACGCTTTTAAAGATCTAAACTAATAGCTGCTTTGAAGCCAGATAAAGAACCAGAACGAGCCAAAGCTACCCCACTAAAGCTCTTTTAAGTGTCTTCTAAAAGTTGCTGGAAATGCTGAGTTACAACAAAATATCACCTATACTCTACGACAGCATTCCTGAACAACTTGAACAAGCTGGGTTCAGACCGGGTCAACATTTTGGCAACCCAGATACTTTCTTTGAGAAAGGTTTTGAAAAAGGAGGAAAAAGACATCAGCAGCACTTGCAGATCTTTCAGCAGCCCATGACTCAGTCTGGAGAAAAGATCTGATATTTGAATTTGAAACATTAATTCCGTATCCTCGATTGTTGCGATTTGTGAATTCCACCCTCAGCAACAGGTTGATTAAAGTTTGCCTGGGTCGCAGAGAAAGTGCTTTTAGGCATCTGAATGATGGACTGCCACAAGGATAATTTCTTGCTCCTCTATTATTCAATGTATACATACACTACTGACATTTGCACCATATAGTCAATAAAACGCATATACGCAGGTGATATTACTCTCGCAACTTAACACTAAGGTATATAAAAGAACACTTTCACTTGATCTAGCTACCCTCAATAATTATTTTAGAACCTTGAAGCTAAAGCCCAATCCAACAAAGACAGAGGTAACCTGCTTTCACCTGAGTAATAGACTAGCTAATAAAAAATTGACCACATTTTTCGACGGTGTTAGGCTGAAACACAATGAGTCTCCACAGTACTTGAGGGTCAGTTTAGATCGATCTCTCTATTTTAAAAGTTACCTACATAACAGCTAAAGTGAGAACTAAAACTAACATTGAGCAGCAATTTGCTACATCATTGTGGGAATTATCATTTCTCCCTGGTTTACTCCACTACTAAATATTGTGCCACGTGTTGGCTTAACAGTACACATGTACGAGAGGTTGATATAAAACTAAATAGGGCGATGAGGGCTATCAGCGGTTCCCCCATTTACAACCCCTCTACCCTGGCTTCCAGGGCTGTGCAACATAGCTCTTTCAGATATATAACACAAAGAGGCACTTCTTAGAGAGTTCAAAAAGATTCTATCTACTCCAAATCTCCATTTGTTGCAAGATATCCCACAACACACAGGGCGACTTAAATCTAGAAAACCTCTTCGACTAGCTTCCCAGGTAATCTCAAACGAATTTTCACCAAAAACCAATTGAACGTTAACTTCGGATATTTTTGATGGTCGAAACAAATTTCTGGTATTACACCCTATGATTGTCACTGGTGGAATTAACCTTCTTCTTAAGGAATGGACTATGTTGTTTGTATCGCTTTCGCATGGTTGTGGGTAGATACAACTACTGGAAATTTAAGTGGGGAATGGCAAATGATCATTCATGTAATTATCGAGTCGAAGTTCAAACTATGGATCAAATAGTTAATGATTGACAATTGTGTTCTTTTCAGGGGGATTGCTTCATTCAATCGAAGAAGCAGGTGATGAATCGTTATGAAACCTGGATTTCAATAATTGACGGGTGACGAGAGATGAATTGGTCTGATTGTTAATTTTGTTATTGGTTTGGTAGCTAGCATTGAAACCCTTACGATATATACATGCAAATGGATTTTGATCATTTAAAAAGAATCTGTGGTTAGTTATAACTTGAAATTTTTCAATGAAATATTGTTATTGTAGATTTACCTCAATTGCCAGCGTGTTAAATGCAAGTTTAATTCTAGCTCTACCAACAATAAAAATAAATTCATAAATAATTTCAAATGCAGATTCTACGAGTGCGATTCTCGTACTTTGCGAACAATTGTTTGGATATTATATGTGAGGCTTTTGTTTTTAAAACAACTACGTTTATTACGATTAACGCTACAAGAAATGTGTATACAACAACATATTATGATTTATCTACTTGCCAACTTTATTTCTTTTTCTTTTTTGCACTGCCTTGGCTCCACACATCGTGGAGGAGTTTCAATAAATTGGATGTTTAGCCGTCAAATAGAGCAGAGTACGTTCCACAAACAACAAGGCTAACACAATATCACCTTCACGCAAACAACAGGACATTGTTCAGTTAAACGTTTGTACAGTAGAGGAAGGGGGAGTTCCAGACAGTGTTGTTTGACAATTACCAACTGTTGGGGGGGGGGGAGCGTTGCCAATTCTCTATTGGATATCTAACATGACTAGGTAGTGTTGCTTTGTCGTTGCTAAGTACTGTAAACTGATTAATTGTAAAACTCAGCTTATAAAAATGATCATGGTTGGTTTTTAAAAATTGAAAGATTTTGAGACCTCACTATAATGTGGTTGTATGATCCGTATTAAGTTGTCTCAATGATGAGGAAACTTGACTTTGTTTTGAAGTTCAACATTCTACATAGCTAATGTGCAATGCTCGTTCGATGAGTAAAGTTCACGCACAAAGTCCTTGTGAACTGTCGAGTGACCTCTTGTAGTAAGTATCGTATAGGCCACTCACCAATCACTACTCATGGATAATTAAGGGATCCTCCTTCCCAATTTGATATTCTTACTCATTTTTACAATCATAATTTTATTCAGTATTACGTTAGTTTTTGTTGGTCAGATTATGATCCGGATCTAAAGTCTTCTAAATTCGAGATTTTCACGAAGGTGGTGTTTTCCGCATAAACAGCACACCCGCCTTTCGGTTTGGTGATAGTTGATTATCCAAACCAAATTAGAAGAATACAAAGTAACATAAAATACATAGGTGATTTGACGTTCTTTGTAATAAAATAATGTCAGCTTATTTAATGAAACTTTTTGAGATTTCATTAGTCTTACCTATAATCGTATTGACAATCTGTCGGTAAACGATAAATACTCAGTTCAAGCCTGTTCACAAATATCGGTAACTGTAGACCATACTGTTTTATATTTTTATTTGACGATGACCTAGGAATAAATATAATGTTGTTATATAATAAAATGTATAATTATTGCAGTAATTTGGTATTCTCATATTATTACCTAATTACAAATCAATTTTAGAAATAAATTTATGGTTTCTTCAACAAAACTAGAAAGAATGAGAAGAAACACCTATGCTATTTATTCACCGATAGGCATATAATAGCTGGGACTAATGTTGATGGTGTTTAATGATTTATGTTGTTATATGTATTTTATTATGTTTTTACTGCCCTATTGATGCGATAGTTCTACAAGTTCGATCAACACGCGATGTTATTTCAACGTAACGGAACTCCACAGTGAGACCAAGTAAACAGTTTGAGTGCAGCACAAAGACGACACAAACGAACAGCTGGTATCTGTAATGGTCAGTCTGTAACCTTTGTTCTGGCCAAGAAGCCCACTCAAGGTAACCGAAAAATGTAGCTGTCAGATACAATTGATAAATACATTAGGCGTCTTTTAATCTTACGTGTTTACATAGAGGAGGTTGTAAAAAAGAAGAACACAAAATTGAATCTAGTGCAAAACGAAATTGTATACTACATGTAATTTTTTTATAGAGCTAGTGGTGGAACTATACGTTACATGTAGGGAAAGGTGGTGGAGGAACCACCAAGACCATTGGTGCGAAAGGTGGTGGAATGATACGTTATGGGAAAGAACCACCATAACCATATGTACAAAAGGTGGTGGATGAACCACAAAGACCATATGCATGAAAGGTGGTGGATCGATATGTTATGGGAAGGAACCTCCAAGACTATAGGGACGAAAGGTGGTAGAACAATACTTTATGGGGAGGAACCATCAAGACCATTTGCATGAAAGGTGTTAAACGATACGTAATGCGGAGATGCATGAAAGGTGGTGTAACGATATGTTATGGGAAGGAACCACCAAAACCATATGTGTGAAAGGTGGTGGAACGAAACGTTAGGGGGAAGGACTGCCAAGACCATATGTGTGAAAGGTGTTGGAACGAAACGTTAGGGGGAAGGACTGCCAAGACCATATGTGTGAAAGGTGGTGATGCGGTAATATATAAGGAGGGACTACCAAAACCCCTAGTACGAAAGGTGTTGAAATGAAATGAAAAATGCTTTATTTATTGAGGAAAAGTTAAGAATATTAAATCCTCTCCTCTCGTTTTGGGAGGAACCATCAAGACCATGTGTGTGAAAGGTGGTGGAACGATATGTTATGTGAAGAAACCATCAAGACCATGTGTGAAAGGTGGTAGAACGAAACGTTAGGGGGAAGGACTGCCAAGACCATATGTGCGAAAGGTGGTGAAACGGTATTATATATGGAGGGACTACCAAAACCCCAAGTACGAAAGGTGTTGAAATGAAATGAAAAATACTTTATTTATTGAGGAAAAGTTAAGAATGTTAAATCCTCTCCTCACGATATTGGGAGGAACCTCCAAAACCATATCGACGAAAGGTGGTGAAACAAAACGTGATGCGTAGGAACTACCAAGTTTACAAGGTGGTAGAACGATACGTTATGGGGAAGATTACTTTTCGTAAATTCTTTACTAAAATCTATATACTTATTTGAAATGAGCTGTGTTAAAACTTTATTTGAGAGTATCCGATCACTAAACCAGACATGTTCAATCAACTCTGGACAAGTTCAACCAATAACTAGTGGCCTAGTTAAACTTACTTGTTGGCGGTGCCTGAGCGACCACAGTAGTTGTATGAAACTGATTTAACGTTCATCAAAATATTGAAAAGAGGACAACACTCTATAGATTTAATGAATATATTAAATATTTTGAATATGTATTGAACCATACTCAGCAATGGTTAGGATAGTCTGAAAATATATCCGAATACTATCGATAGCCGGGATTAAAATGACCATTTGAAATGATTGTTAATTAGTGATAGGTTTTTGACTATGTTATACGCAAGTCATATTTCAAGACGTGTTTTACCCGACTTACTCTGCAAAACAAACGTGCAATCCGTGGGTGAGAATTTTAACTGACCCATGAATTAGTCTTCATAAAATTTAGAACACCATCAATTAATATTCCTAGTTTTTTACTGCAAAAAAATATATGTTGGTCCTAATCGATTACACAACCAAAACGCTTCTACAATAACTGAACATAGTGCACAGCCAGTTGAAGAGCACGTACCTATGTTGGCAAGACCTGTGTTGTTAGAACAGGTATTTTAAAATACTACTGTTGGTCGCAGATTTATTTTTCTGTACGAACGCTCAACAAATTTTAATTATTTAGCGAAAAAAGATTTCACATCACTTGACCTATTGACGATGACACTACACTTCACTTAGCATATTGCGTGCTTATCTGCTCTTGCGTAACAGTTATTGCGCGTTACGCCACCGCTGCAAGACAATGCGCTTGCGCACAGACTTCACTTGTCGCGGACGATTCATCAAGGCGCATGCGCCAAAATATCACAACTTTCACTCTCTCTAGTCGTCCGTGTCGCGAACACAATTATCATTTCCTAGTCGCGAGCCACGGGCGGTGCTTTCTACTTAGTGGTGCTTTCCTCCTTCCTTGTCCTTCTCCCACCACTTTGCCATGTTCGGCTAAAACACCCACGTTAGGTTTGTCGACAAATTGGACATATCAAAAGAGCCGCTGACAAGAGATTTCTAATACGTGTCTATACACTCAACGAGTCCCCCGTGGATCTCTCCACGAGATTACGATTGCAGGAAATATTATCCTTACCATTATCTAATAAATTAACTCAATGTAAAATCACGTAACAACGACGCATTTAAAAATGCAGTATAAAAAATAAATTTATTACATAACGGAAAAGTAATTAATATAGTTTAAAACCCTGCAGAAAATACGATAATTCTGTGAATATAAAAATCATTATTCAAAGTAAATTTTATTACTTGAGTAATTATTTAAATAAAATAAGTTTTTGTTGTCATGTAAACGGAAAACAAGTGTTAGCTAGATAAATTTTACTCATTACTCTACCTTGACGAGTCTTTTATCACCACTAGCGTCTAATGCCTTAGACAAGACCATCTCGCCACCAAATAATTTTTGTTATTTTTTGCTAGGTATCAGCTGTATTCAGTATAGAACGTTGTTTTTTGTATTCTGTGGAATATAGGAAATTAAATATTATGTTTTTGTTAGAGTTGCAGTTGTAGGTTCTATGGTCGGTTCTCTTAATACCGGCATGGCTTCCGCTCAATGGTTGCTATCGACTGTGGTGTTCATGTTGAATTGTAACTAGTGTCTGGATGCTTTGTAGGAGAGAGGGAACTGAGTATCAAGCTTTTCAATTAGCTGAAAATCAGACCAACACTACGTGGTTCGGATTCCACGTAAACCTGTAGGTCCCTTAGTTGCTCTGGCTATTGGGATACTAATAAATAGCCCTTTCTGTGGAACAGTTGAACTCTGTTAGTAATCATACTAAACTCATCCACACTCATCCTACACTCATATAATCATTCATATTCGCCTTAAAATATGCACAATGTTGTGTCTAAGTCTCATATGTAAGAATATAACAGCGACACATTTAAAAATGCAGAATAAAAAATAATTAATTATTGAACGGAAAAGTAGTTAATATAGTTTAAAACCCGCAGATAATACGATAATTCTGTGAACGGCGTTTTCTTGTGATCTTAAATCAGCGTCAAAGCAGCATTACTCGCTTAAACATGGTTTAGATTTGTCTGAGTACACCGAGTTTGAGCAAATATTTGCGCAGCTGGTGCCTAACACCGCCAGTTGCTTTATACATACCATCCTTGTAGTACCACAAGTGTACTTTAGTAAAGTTCAATTTATAACAGTAGCCCTAAATTGTGAACTAATTTAAATTTTTTTTAATTAAATACGATTTTTTGAGTTTTTAAAGTGCATCGTCTTCATTATTTGGGAAGTTATAAATAAGTTATAATATTAAAAAAAAATCTAGTTCATCAACGAAATCTGTTATACAAATTTATAGTTTTAAATTGTTATTGTGTATGGACTAGTTATTTATTATTATTATTGAGTTATTCTCTAGTTCTAATAGAGAATTGTAATTTTTGCATTCATATGTTTGACTTAATTTTCACCTTCTACTAAAGATTCTTATGAACTATCCCCATCCTATTCCTTCAATAATCTTTTAACTTTTCCGGAAGCCTCTTCCGAAACTGTCTTGTATATAGCCTAGACAGTGCCCTATGTTTAAGGGCCCACTTCTACATTAAATCTCCATAAAAAAGGCAATTTAGGACTACACCTGTTAAGGGCGTGAAATCCATTCCCGTTGTACAAACTACATTAAACGACTGTTCTTGATAAATAATGTAGGGCCATACAATACTGAACAACCTTTCTTTATGAGTATTGTAGAGACATACAATACTGAACAACCTTTCTTGATGAGTATTGTAGAGCCATACAATACTGAACAACCTTTCTTTATGAGTATTGTAGAGACATACAATACTGAACAACCTTTCTTTATGAGTATTGTAGAGACATACAATACTGAACAACCTTTCTTTATGAGTATTGTAGAGACATACAATACTGAAACAACTTTTCTTTATGAGTATTGTAGAGACATACAATACTGAACAACCTTTCTTTATGAGTATTGTAGAGCCAAACAATACTGAACAACCTTTCTTTATGAGTATTGTAGAGACATACAATACTGAACAACCTTTCTTTATGAGTATTGTAGAGACATACAATACTGAACAACCTTTCTTTATGAGTATTGTAGAGACATATAATACTGAAACAACTTTTCTTTATGAGTATTGTAGAGACATACAATACTGAACAACCTTTCTTGATGAGTATTGTAGAGCCAAACAATACTGAACAACCTTTCTTTATGAGTATTGTAGAGACATACAACACTGAACAATCTTTCTTTATTAGTATTGTAGAGACATACAATAGGCCTACTGCAGGGTCCTACCCAGTATCCCCTCATTGGGTCAAAGCAGTGACATTCGAACCTCCCTCTCAGAGTATGACTTCTTGTTACGTCACAATGTATAGATTTCTAACTTCTCAACAGCACTGAGGCTACTCACTTTCTACGAGATACGATTTAAATATCGTATTGATGATCTGCAAATGAATTACCATCACCAGTTACTGCAAAATAACTTTGCCAGCGCCGTGGCTCAGTAGGTACGAGGGCAAGTTCCACGAATCAAAACAACTTTGCCAGCGCCGTGGCTCAGTAGGTACGAGGGCAAGTTCCACGAGTCAAAACAACTTTGCCAGCGCCGTGGCTCAGTAGGTACGAGGGCAAGTTCCACGAGTCAAAACAACTTTGCCAGCGCCGTGGCTCAGTAGGTGCGAGAGCAAGTTCCAAGAGACAAATGAATTACCATCACCAGTTACTGCAAAACAACTTTGCCAGCGCCGTGGCTCAGTAGGTACGAGGGCAAGTTCCCAAGAGTCAAATCTCCAACTGACTAACGGTTCACGCATAGGCCTACAGGCCCATGTGAACTGGCAAGGAAAGTCTTGTTCAGTTTACGACTTGAATAACAAGTCCGTTAACTAAACAGATTGTTTGGGGACGTAAATATATGTTACTAAATATAATAGATGCGAGATGTACAATTCTTAAATATTAATTTTTTATTCAGGTTGTAAACACACATAAATTGATATGTATTACGTTTCAATCGTCCTTCAAAGGATTTTTCAAGAATTTAATTCCAAAAGTGAAATGTTAGGCCTAAATAAGTAATTGTGAACTGTTAATTAAAAGTTGTTTTTTGCCTTTGGGGTATTTGTAATAGTAATTCCAAACAATTATAATATTTACATTTCAAATACGTTTCAAAATCAATTAAAACCTCTGTCGTACTCAGGTGTTACCACCTTCACTTACGTCTCAATTAAAACTAGAATACCTCAAAGAAAGAAAATCATATTATAAAAACTTTAGAGGACACCACTTTCACGTTGAGATAATCTTAGTTTAAAAGTATAGCTAGCTGATAATGGGTCTTCATATTAATATTCCAAGCGAATAATTAAGGGATATAATATTTTCTAGAGACTCCAATGTAGCTTACTGAAGTATTTCTAAGGAAGAATCAGAACCTTCCAGTGTCCTTGGGATGCATTCCACCTGACAAACACGATGTGCTCGTCCTTGGGATGTATTCCACCTGACAAACACGATGTGCTCGTCCTTGGGATGTATTCCACCTGACAAACACGATGTGCTCGTCCTTGGGATGTATTCCACCTGACAAACACGATGTGCTCGTTCTTGGGATGTATTCCAACTGACAAACACGATGTGCTCGTCCTTGGGATGTATTCCACCTGACAAACACGATGTGCTCGTCCTTGGGATGTATTCCACCTGACAAACACGATGTGCTCGTCATCAAAATACTAAGATATATAAAACCATTAAATAATGTAGAAAGCGTGACAAATTTGGTAAATAATTGTCAAATATTAAAAAAAAAAAAAAAAATACTAATTTCACAGTATGATTGATTAAATTTACCATATTTTATTAATAGAAAGTATGTTAAACTAGGGAGCTTGTGTAGGTAGCGGCCACGTTGGTTTATTTCCATAAGGGCATTATTAATTGTGGAACAGCACTGTGATTTAACAATATGTTGGAAAATTAAACTTTAAATTGTTTGAATTTACTAGAGAATCAACTGTTTAAAATTTTGATTGTTGATTTGTATTTTCATAAAAATCGTAAACTAATAAACTAAAATTCAATATTTTTTTATTTCATCACAAATCAATATTTATTGAAAATTAAAAAGTGGATTCTAAATTAACTTTCACGCTCTTTTCACCGACGTGAAAGTTATAATTTCCCGACGAATAGTTTTAGTCACAGTGCTGTCCCGCATTGGATCCCATATTGCGAATACCTCTGCAAACTCATAAACAATCAACGGTAAAAATAAGTAACGTCGAAACTGACTGGTGCATGTCACTAACAGACTGACGGTGTTAGTCCAAGCACACCAGGATCTACAGAGGCCAGACCAAACGTGCCTACGGCGGCGAGGCCATAAATTGGAACTTGGAAGTGGCTGCTTGCTGTGGGTGTGAGGGCGGGAGGAAAGGGGGTGGTGGTAGACACACAGACTCTAATTAAACAAGACGGGGCTTGGAAAGGCACGTCCTCGCCCGCTTGATTAGGGTGTTATGTGAGATTAAAACTGGGTCCCTGATATTGGCAGGATTCGCAGCACCGCCAAGACTGGTCGTCCTCCGATATGGTGGGACGATTTGACTATTATTGGCGTAACAAGGGTTTTTTGAAAATTAGATAATTAGGAAATTCAAGAAATCCAGATATTTTATTTTCATCGATAAGAGCAAAATGGGTGTAATTTTACGTTTTTTATGTTATTTTACTGCATCCTTTCTTGAAAAATATTATTAAAATGTAATTGGTATAATTATATACCAAAACTACTGAAGTATGTGATTTTCTAACAAACTTTTCTAAATTTAAAACTTACGTGCCTTATGCTTCATTTACGAAAATGCACCAGCTTACCTAAAACCATAAAAAAGCATGAGATAAAGTTTCAAATAAATGAAGATAGTAAAATACGATTATATTACAAATAAATTGGACTTAACTACAATATTGGAAATTAACGTAAGGGTAGCAATATTTTTACACTTAATAATAAACATATCTTTTATAAAAGTTATGAAAGTAAAGGCGCATGTCGAATTCTTTTTGTACTTTACATAAAAAAGAAAATTATCAATCACAAGCAGACAAGAGGTGTCGTACGTATATGAATAGAAATACTGTAATATCGACGTTTTATATATATAAGGAAACTAACACACTATTTCTGACATAAGCCTAAAATAAATAAATAACCTTTAATAAATGAAAAATCGAAGAATAAAACAAAATGTATAAGTTGATAGTGATTAAAAACATTTCTGCCAATATATCAACAATCTTGGGCAGGATAGTTAGGTTATGTTATGTTTAGCGTGTGTTATAGTATAGTTTTATCATATTTAATACATTCTATCAAAATAACACAATATTATCATAAAATATATTCCAAGATCGCTTAAATATACCTGTAAAGATCCATAACAATGAGCTAATGGAAGATTCTTTAAAGTCTGCAATGAGCCGTGGCTAATTTCCATTGTAACATAACCTTTAACTCATGAGAGGCTGGCTTAGAGATACGACACGTTTAACAATCTTCCTTTAACACTAATATCTTACGTAAGCTATTAACAATCAGCTGATGGAAGATCTTGTGACGTCAGCGTCAGCTGTTCCTTGGCTCATTTCCACTGTAACGTAACCTTTAACTCATGACAGGCTGGCTTAGAGATACGACACGTTTAACAATCTTCCTTTAACACTAATATCTTACGTAAGCTATTAACAATCAGCTGATGGAAGATCTTGTGACGTCAGCGTCAGCTGTTCCTTGGCTCATTTCCACTGTAACGTAACCTTTAACTCATGACAGGCTGGCTTAGAGATACGACACGTTTAACAATCTTCCTTTAACACTAATATCTTACGTAAGCTATTAACAATCAGCTGATGGAAGATCTTGTGACGTCAGCGTCAGCTGTTCCTTGGCTCATTTCCACTGTAACGTAACCTTTAACTCATGACAGGCTGGCTTAGAGATACGACACATTTAACAATCTTCCTTTAACACTAATATCTTACGTAAGCTATTAACAATCAGCTGATGGAAGATCTTGTGACGTCAGCGTCAGCTGTTCCTTGGCTCATTTCCATTGTAACGTAACCTTTAACTCATGAGAGGCTGGCTTAGAGATACGACACGTTTAACAACTTTCCTTTAACACTAATATCTTACGTAAGCTATTAACAATCAGCTGATGGAAGATCTTGTGACGTCAGCGTCAGCTGTTCCTTGGCTCATTTCCACTGTAACGTAACCTTTAACTCATGACAGGCTGGCTTAGAGATACGACACGTTTAACAATCTTCCTTTAACAATAATATCTTACGTAAGCTATTAACAATCAGCTGATGGAAGATCTTGTGACGTCAGCGTCAGCTGTTCCTTGGCTCATTTCCACTGTAACCTTTAACTCATGACAGGCTGGCTTAGAGATACGACACATTTAACAATCTTCCTTTAACACTAATATCTTACGTAAGCTATTAACAATCAGCTGATGGAAGATCTTGTGACGTCAGCGTCAGCTGTTCCTTGGCTCATTTCCACTGTAACGTAACCTTTAACTCATGACAGGCTGGCTTAGAGATACGACACGTTTAACAATCTTCCTTTAACACTAATATCTTACGTAAGCTATTAACAATCAGCTGATGGAAGATCTTGTGACGTCAGCGTCAGCTGTTCCTTGGCTAATTTCCACTGTAACGTAACCTTTAACTCATGAGAGGCTGGCTTAGAGATACGACACGTTTAACAACCTTCCATTAACACTAATATCTTACGTAAGCTATTAACAATCAGCTGATGGAAGATCTTGTGACGTCAGCGTCAGCTGTTCCTTGGCTCATTTCCGTTATAACATAACCTACAACTCATGAGAGGGCTGGCTTAGTCTAAGAGATACAGCACGTTCAACTACCTCCCTTTACCAATAATATCTTACGCAAAGTGTTACATCCGTTATACGCTCAAATTAAATGAGCGTTCGTTTTGTATGGTATACTCCGTACATTTTGGCAGTCTTAACTTCACCGCTTAAAAATGTCATTTCGTTTTGTTCCGTTCACTTCCATAAAAGACATGCGTATAGAGTAAAATTTTAGAAATGTATGCTTAGAGAAGTATCAATTTTTTTACTCTTTAAATAGGGACACTGTTGGCACCACTACGGAAAGTATCCCATTATTGATTAGAGGGGAGTGATGTGTGTATTTATGGGGCACAATATGGATTTTTAAAGGAAAACAGAAGGAGTGGTACAAAATAAATATCATTTTCACGTTACAGTCGTAAAAAAATGTCACTAACGAGATATAAGAGATGAGTTTACGTTCATCTGGATCCTGATTTTATTGTACTTAAACAATGATACAGTCATCTGAAGTAATCACGGCCACGAGCCGAGTGGGGCCATGCAGAACTGGTGTAGCGGACGTGTGTGAGTGTGTTTTAGAGCCTATTGTGGGCTATCGTGTACTGTCGTCGTGTCGCGCGGTCGTGATCGGTAAATGCAATAATACGTGACTTTTATGTACAATAACCGATTACATGCTAGTTGCTGTAAGACATACGCCCCTCAAGTTGCGTTGGCCAATAAATCATGCCAACTCTTGTTTATCTGTTTCTCTTGTGGTTATGTCAGTGCTTCTATGCTACCAACCGAACATCGTAGTAATTTAAGAATTACAGACACACAGATTGATGTTAGCCCTGGAATTTAAGATTATCAAACTATGTAAAACAAGAATTGTATGTGTGTGAGTTTTTTTTTTTTTTCATAAGCTAACATGAACAAGTTGGATTAACATGTATATTTACTCAATGCATTTAATAGATGATATGTTATTAATATACGTTGTGGGATTGGAGATAAGAAACTTATTTCGTCCCTCATTTAGAGTGTAAAGTCATATTTAACACATTAGTTTATGAATGAATATTTGGTTTCATAGATTCATTAAATTTAGTTGCAGTTACGACTCATCCTCTCAGAGTTCACCGTGGGGGGCTTGGGATAATCTGCGGCTAGTACTCGAATGCTGTTTGGTAAAGCTACAACAACGTCTGACCAAGAGTCACGAGGCATAAATGTACTGGGCCTTTATGTGGGATTAATTTAATATTATTTTCGTGCAAGCATACAGGTAGGAGGGTTGGTATTGACTATTGAGCCACCATAGAATTTGTTATACAGTAATAGTATTATGGATCGCGGCAATCAGAGTTGGCGTCACCTAGGTCATTGTGCACTTGCGGGTATCTAAGCCAATTCAGCTTCTTTCAGGAAGGACTAGAATGGCAGTTCATTTGCCTATGAGTGGAGCCAGAACCTTCCCGAATTGGCGCCCAGAACTACCTAGATTCTCCTTTCCAGGACTTTCTAGGCTTGCTTCGCTGGGCTATATAATGACATCCTTCGGCCGATCTGACAGACTCGAATGTGATAGGTGAAATTAATTTTGTAAATTATAGTAATTAATTCAAAGTGTTAAAATAATGTCTATCTAAAAATTTAAGTTTGTAAAAAGTGTATAGTGTGTAATTTAGTTATTTAGAGCGTGAAAATAACTAAATCAGTATCCAGAAGTGGAATCGCATTTTAATTTCAAACCCTGTTGGATCATAACGATGGTAAAAATCTGAATGAGTATTTTTTAAATTTAATTATTTTTTATGTAAATTGTCATAGTTAGACCTATTTATGAATGCCTCAATCACTATTAGGTGCGGGGTGATAACTCAACTTTGATTATATTATAAATAAAGTTATTGTATCTTAACTAAAGTAATGGTTATAAAAATACAAAAAGAAAACGTGTTCAATTTGTAGAAAGATGAACGAACTACCAGCATGCAAAGAACAATGGCACGAGTGTATATAAAACAATTATTGTTCACGAAGTTCCCAAACTACGCTCCGCTCCACTAATGTACTGTACTCAAAGTAATAATCATAAAAGAGGCGAGAGTTAATACTCCGGCGAGGCCCGGAGCTGTTTAACTCAAAGTGTATCGGAATACAGAGTCTGCATGACATCGTAGTAATTAAGTTTGCGAGATAATAATGAAAGTTGGTGGGCCTGAATTAATCAGCTGAGCGGCAGGAAGTGGAGGGTGGTAGGGAGGGAGGGGTGACTATGTACCAACAGAGGAGATACAAGTACCATTGTTAACACTGACCCAGTTGGCATTTATTACATAATAGATGTCAACGGCATGATTGGACCATTGTGACTTCAATTTCTATCACGGTTACAATTTTTATTTATTGCCTTTTTTTATATTTATTTCATACCTCAAAGCTCTACAACGGTTTAACATTTAAGAACAAATTAGCAGTTTTCTAATTCACAACGAGTGGATCGTCTATAGTCTATGAGTGGATCGTCTATCGTATGTGAGATGGATCGTCTATAGTCTATGAGTGGATCATCTATTGTATGAGAGGTGGATCGTCTATAGTCTATGAGTGTATCGTCTATGAGTGGATCGTCTATTGTCTATGAGTGCATCAAATACAGTCTATGGGTGGCCTAGAGTCTATGAGTGTATCGTATACAGTCTATGAGTGGATCGTCTATAGTCTATAAGTGGATCATCTTAATTCTATGATGGATCGTCTATAGTCTATGAGTGTATCGTATACAGTCTATGAGTTGATCGTCTATAGTCTATGAGTGTATTTTCTATCGTCTATGAGTGGATCATCTACTGTCTATGAGTGTATCAAATACAGTCTATGGGTGGTCTACAGTCCATGAGTGGATTGTCTATTGTCTATGAGTGAATTGTCTATAGTCTATGAGTGGGTCGTCTACTGTCTATGAGTGTATCGTATATATTCTATGAGTGGATCGTATAGAGTATATGAGTGTATCGTGTACAGTCTATGAGTGGATCGTCTATAGTCTATGAGTGTTTTGTTTATAGTCTATGAGTGGATCGTCTACTGTCTATGAGTATATCGTATATAGTCTATGAGTGGATCGTCAAGAGTCTATGAGTGGTTCATATATGACAGATTAGAATTACAGCATCCCTTGCATAGTTAGATTTAAAATCAACTAAATCCCCCCGCCCACCCATACACATACAGTAGTATTGACCCACCCACCCACCCACCCATACACTTACAGTGGTTTTGACCCACCCGCCCACCCATTCACTTACAGTAATATTGACCCACCCGCCCACCCATACACTTACAGTGGTTTTACAGTGGTACAGTTCCATTGTACGTGTATAGGTAGGTGAGTGGATTCTAATACTCTTCACTTATAGTACTTATATAGACATGCAACTGGAGTACATTGGTATTAAAGTAGTACCGAGCCAAACTCTTCTTAACCCTGCAGAGGGCGCACGTCGGTCTTTTAGACCGAAACTCATGATTTTCGTCATTACTGAAAAAAGAAAGAAAGAACTAACCTTCTAATCATATGAGTGGATCGTCTAGAGTCTATGTATGACGAGATGTAGGCAAGCAGTAATTATTGATATATACGAATAGAAACAGTTAACTCGGGTTTAAAAACCAACCACTCACTTGCGTACTAATATTGTTCCTAATGAAATTCTCTAATATTTATGATTCTTTAAAAAGTCGTTACAAGCAAACAATACACCTTAGTGATGTAATCCATTTACTTGGGGGCTGAGTGTTGTTAGAGGGGTAGGATCAGTTCTGATTTCTCATGATAGTCAGCTACACCTCCCGTCATATTGAATTGGACTCTTCTCCATAAGGCCAATAACAATTTTAAAATAAGATTACAGCTTTATTAATTAACATAAAATTGTAAACGATAAAGTGTGTTTGTAAAAATAAAAGTGTTAATTAAACACCTTTTATTTGAAAGAAGACACCCGAGATAGATTATTTTATATAGGTTTTGGTTTATTTTTTATATACAGCAATTACCATTGTTCCAGTTTGAATTTTTTTTAATAAACCAAAATAGTTAGAAAAATCTGTCTCGGGGGTCACCAGTCACATAAGCACTAAAAACATGTTAATAATTGAAACACATTAATTTGTTAAAATATTTAAGCGTGAAACGTTTTCGAATGAAGTAATATTTAACTGCAAAACGCGAGAGTCAGCTACTTACTGATAACTGGCGCTCCTGGTAGCCAAGCGGGGAAAGATTGTCAACTGCCACGACTGTTCAAATCATACCATAGTTTGGGGACGAACGGACAAACGTCTACCGGTCTTCTGATATTAGACGGAGTTGCAAGTAGTTTCAAAATTAACACAAAGAACGTCGGAGACTTGAGTGCAAAAAATTATTCACTAGAGACGACTGTTAACTGACACGCCATCCACTCAATGGTTGCCATCAGAATTGCAAAAACTAAAGAAATGTTTGGTGTGGTTGCTAGGGTTAGCATTTTCTTTAGAAGAAAAAAACTGAATATTTGGATTTTCAGCAATCATTTCAGCTTATTAGACGAAAATCAGACTAACACTATCTACGTGGTTCGAATTCCACGCTAAGGAATTCGGGTCCCTTGGTTGTATGGGCTATAGACAACTGGCCTTTAAAGGAACATTTGCCCTTGGACGAAAATAAACTGATTACACTAATATGCTATCTATATATCTTGACGATCGGCGACCTGTTGATACATAAAGAAATAAATGTTTTTTTGATGAACAGATACCAATTTTTTTTACATGAGAAATCAAACTTTTTTCTAGTTTACAGAAGAATGTCTTAATGACAATAAAATTAAATGCTCACAAATGAATAACCAACTGTTTAAACAAGGAAGGGAATGATATTGTTACAGAGACAATCTGGCTTGAATTAAGGTCAAGTTGAACACCTGTTCAGGCAGATCGTAAACTACATTTTATTTCGACCCCTTCACTGTCCTCCGGTTTATTACTTGTCTTGAAAACGGAAGGGCTTTAAGCACTTGTTAACTGCTCCATCTGTTTGTATCTGTATCAGACAAATAATAAGGAATGTTTACTTGTCTTGAAAACGGAAGGGCTTTAAGCACTTGTTAACTGCTCCATCTGTTTGTATCTGTATCAGACAAATAATAAGGAATGTTTACTTGTCTTGAAAACGGAAGGGCTTTAAGCACTTGTTAACTGCTCCATCTGTTTGTATCTGTATCAGACAAATAATAAGGAATGTTTACTTGTCTTGAAAACGGAAGGGCTTTAAGCACTTGTTAAATGCTCCATCTGTTTGTATCTGTATCAGACAAATAATAAGGAATATTTGCTTGTCTTGAAAACGGAAGGGCTTTAAGCACTTGTTAACTGCTCCATCTGTTTGTATCTGTATCAGACAAACAATAAGGAATGTTTACTTGTCTTGTAAACGGAGGGGCTTTAAGCACTCTTTAACTAGTCTATCTAATTGTAGCTGTGTCAGACAAATAATAAGGAATGTTTATTTGTCTTGAAAACGGAAGGGCTTTAAGCACTTGTTAACTGCTCCATCTGTTTGTATCTGTATCAGACAAATAATAAGGAATGTTTACTTGTCTTGAAAACGGAAGGCCTTTAAGCACTTGTTAACTGCTCCATCTGTTTGTATCTGTATCAGACAAATAATAAGGAATATTTAATTGTCTTGAAAACGGAAGGGCTTTAAGCACTTGTTAACTACTCCATCTGTTTGTATCTGTATCAGACAAATAATAAGGAATGTTTACTTGTCTTGTAAACAGAGGGGCTTTAAGCACTCTTTAACTAGTCTATCTAATTGTAGCTGTGTCAGACAAATATTAAGGAATGTTTACTTGTCTTGTAATCGGATTGTCTTTAAGCACTCTTTAACTAGTCTATCTAATTGTAGCTGTGTCAGACAAATATTAAGGAATGTTTACTTGTCTTGTAATCGGATTGTCTTTAAGCACTCTTTAACTAGTCTATCTAATTGTAGCTGTGTCAGACAAATATTAAGGAATGTTTACTTGTATTGTAAAAGGATTGGCTTTAAGCATTCTTTAACTAGTCCAACTGATTGTAGCTGTGTCAGACAAATATTAAGGAATATTTTCTTCTCTTGTAAATGGAGGGGCTTTAAGCACTCGTTAACTAGTCAATCTGATTGTAGCAGTGTCAGACAAATAAAAAGGAATATTTGCTTGTCTTGTAACGGAAGGGCTTTAAGCACTCTTTAACTAGTCCATCTGATTGTAGCTGTGTCAGACAAATATTAAGGAATGTTTATTTGTCTTGTAAAGGGAGGGGCTTTAAGCATTCATTAACTAGTCCATCTGATTGTAGCTGTGTCAGACAAATATTAAGGAATGTTTACTTGTCTTGTAAATGGAGGGGCTTTAAGCACTCGTTAACTAGTCAATCTGATTGTAGCTGTGTCAGATAAATATTAAGGAATGTTTATTTGTCTTGTAAAGGGAGGGGCTTTAAGCACTCTTTAACTAGTCCATCCGATTGTAGCTGTGTCAGACAAATATTAAGGAATGTTTACTTGTCTTGTAAACGGAGGGGCTTTAAGCACTCTTTAACTAGTCCATCTGATTGTAGCTGTGTCAGACAAATATTAAGGAATGTTTACTTGTCTTGTAAACGGAGGGGCTTTAAGCACTCTTTAACTAGTCCATCTGATTGTAGCTGTGTCAGACAAATATTAAGGAATGTTTACTTGTCTTGTAAACGGAGGGGCTTTAAGCACTTTTTAACTAGTCCATCTGATTGTAGCTGTGTCAGACAAATATTAAGGAATGTTTACTTGTCTTGTAAACGGAGGGGATTTAAGCACTCTTTAACTAGTCCATCTGATTGTAGCTGTGTCAGACAAATAATAACAAAAATTTGCTTGTCTTGTAGGCCTAATCGGAATGGCTTTAAGCACTCGTTAACAAGTCAATCTGATTGTAGCTGTGTCAGACAAATATTAAGGAATGTCTTGTTATCTTGTAAACATAAGGGCTTTGCCTATGGTAGGCTAACTGTTCAATCTGATTGTAGCTGTGTCAGATAAATAATAAGGAATGTTTACTTGTCTTGTAAACGGAGGGGCTTTAAGCACTCGTTAACTAGTCAATCTGATTGTAGCTGTGTCAGATAAATATTAAGGAATATTTACTTGTCTTGTAAACGGAGGGGCTTTAAGCACTCGTTAACTAGTCAATCTGATTGTAGCTGTGTCAGACAAATAATAACAAAAATTTGCTTGTCTTGTAATCGGAATGGCTTTAAGCACTCGTTAACAAGTCAATCTGATTGTAGCTGTGTCAGACAAATATTAAGGATGTAACAGGTCCACCAAATTGATAGGTAAATTAATTAAAATAAATAAATAATAAAATTATTGTATATAAGGAAAAGGATATATTTAATTTGAAGAAATAAAGAAGGTCAAAACTATGTTAGAGAATTGTCGTGAGAAAGACGCCAGTTGGGTAGACGTGGAGACAGAAATATGTCCCCTCAAACAAAACCCTTTGTTCGAAACAGGATGGGTGGGCTTGTTCCAAGAATTATCAAAACATATGGGAATGTCTGAGACATAACAGTCAACAAAGATAAAACGGAGTTGGCGTGGGACAGGACTCGGCGGGTCGGTTAGAACGTTCCATAGGCCACACCCCGGATCTGGCGCAGTACAACGACGCAAGAGTCAAGCTTTTAAGGGAACCAATCAGAACGGGACATGTAATTCCAAAAATGCCCGTAGAGTGCAGCACAGTACGGGGAGAACAGTATACGATATGGGTCTGCTACCTCGTGGCAAAACCGGAAGGACCGATAGTCTTGAACCCAGAGGGGAATAATACCGGAAAAGAAAGTAAAAGTGGGGGACTTGAACTCAACGCTTTAGAGATGTTCCTCGCCCAGTTGGAAAAACGAGACACCACCAGACAGGTCGTCCCACAGCAACACCATCGGCTCCAGGTTACATCTACGGGAGAAAGTGTTTAAAATATTTGTGCGTTTTCATATATTAAATAACAGTCATTTTTTAACAATTAATTATCAGATCAATTTAATTTGCGTAGTTTTGAGCAAACGACGGGACGTAAAACGGACATGATCTTCAGCCAAAAACTCTGCCTCCTCAGATAAGCATACAATAAATAGTTTATAAGGAATAATTAATGTTTTTTATCAGTTTGATTAAAGTTAAAAATTCATATTAAAAATTTTGTTTTTGTAAAGCAAATTGAATTAATTATAACACTTTATGTTATAACCAAATAATGATTTTATTTTTTGTGGAAAACATGTAATTAAAATGATTTTATAAAGACTATACTGTCTTGATTTATTGTACTACATAGATCCACCGATTTACCCGATATTAGACCCTGAGAAAGAAAAAAGAGATCTCATAAAAAGAATTTAAAGAAAATTTAATTTATTAAATAATTTAATTGAATAAATTAAGTAAAAGTAATTAATGTAACGACCATTTAAAGGAGAAATGTTACAGAATGGCCCCTAACAACGTGGAGCTATGTAGTACAACTATTAGATTTTAATCTATTCAAAAAAAAAATATTTAAAACAAAGAATCATAATAATTTGTCAACAATTAGTAAAGAATGCTGAATTCATGTAATTTTCATTTAGTTTAATTGATTGATTGAATCAAGTAATTGAAAAGTGTTAGAGGTTAAGCTATAAGATATGAATAATGAATTAAACACATTTTAATACATTTGATTTAAACTAAATTAAATATAAAAAAAAAAAAAAAAAAAAAAATAATAAGAAAATATTTCTTTTTAATTTAAATTCAGAATTCATTTGAGTAAAAGAAAAAACTATTTAGAGTAATATTTTTGAATTTATTAAATTATAATTTATAATAATGGCTGAAGTGGATATAGTCCAAAACTCAGAGTTGGATTCTGAGGATTCAGATACCTCTCTGAGCGTTATCAGAGAAATTAAGTTAAACAAAAATAAAACCGAAAACGATGAAGCTAGGCCAGAATCGAGTATGGAAAATACATTAGCACACATACTTGAGATGCTAGGAAACATGAACACTAAATATGATAATTTAGTAAAAATAAATGAAGAAAATAATACTAAATATGACACCTTAGAAACTAAACTAAACAGCATGAATGAAAGTATGAATACTAAATTTGACAAGATTAATATTGAAATAATAGATATAAATACTAAATATGACAACTTAGAGACAAAACTTAATAACATAAATACAAATGTAGAAACTAAATTAAATAGTATGAGTGAGAATTTTGATAATAAATTTGACAAGATTAATACTGATATGGTAGAGATGAATAGGGAAAATAATGTGAAACTAGATGAGCTTAGGAAAGATGTCAATGATAGGATAAATCAACTTGAAGATAAACTAGACAGACAGGTAGAACAAATAAAAATAGACTTTAATGAGGAAATTAAAGTAAAAGAAAGCAATATCAGGGAAGAAGTAAATAACAAAAATAAAGAACAGACCATAAAAATAAATGAAGTTGAAAATAAACTGAGTGAAATAAACAAAACGTTGTTAGACAAATATGTTGAGCTAAACGTCAAACTAACTAATGTGATTGTTGAAGTAGACAATCAAATAATCAAAGTAAATGACAAAATAGAAGAACAGATAGGTTATCTAAATACTATAATAGACAATAAAATAGAGAAAGCTATCACCCTAAATAACACTAATCTAGAGGGTAAAATAAATGAATTAAAAGATCATGTAGATAAAGAAATAAAAATGATTTGTGACCAGGCTAAGAGAACTCAAATAAATAGAGACAGATCTGTAACAAGAGACAGTAGTAATAATACACACATAGGTGATGTAGACATATCATTAAATAAAATCATTATTGATGATAATAAAAATAAGACTACACAAAATACTACAAATAATAAAACAATCTCTAGCACTAGTGCGGAATTGTATTTAGTAGATTTCTATCCAGACTCAAACAAATGTCACCCAATGACATTTATTAAATTTGCTAGAAAATTTGTAGATCTGTCAGAGGATCAATGGGATTGTCAAATTTTATTTCTCATGAAACACTTGAAAGGGGAGGCTAGTGTATGGATTAGGAATCGACTTGACAAGTGGAACAACTTTTTGGAATTCGAAAGCGAATTCAGAAATAAATATTGGGGCATTGATAAACAGAAAGAATTTGAAAACAAATTAATGGGGGGTGGTACTTATGATGCTAACAGAGATGACATGGTGAATTACATTATGGAATACTACAACATATCATGTTTTCTAGACCACAAGCTGAACATGACCACTTTTCTTAGTTTCATATCACGACACCTACCAATAGGGATTAGTGCATCAGTAGCGACAGCTAGTAACATACAAAACGGAGATGACCTAGAGGCCTATTTGAAGCAACTAAACCATGTAGGAAAAAACCAGTTTGAATCCATTAATAGACTACCTAGGAGATCATATGAAAGTAATAACAAACAAGTAGCAGTCAATAATAACCATAGTGAAGTTAGAGAAAACAAAGAGGTTCTGAGACATAGAGACAGTAATAGTGATAGACGAGGGGGTTACAGAGGTAATTTTAGAGGGAATTATAGAGGCTCAAATAGAGGATAAAGTAGTAATTATCATAATAACAGAGAAGATGTCAGAAATGAATGATAACTACAGCAAGGCACAAACACACGTAGACCTAGGGAAAGTAAACAATACCAGTGTAACATAGAACAAGTAGTGGAGAAACCAATATATATAAATTATGAGCTAGCAGGTGATAGCCAATTAAGTAGGTTCGCTCAAAACATATTAAATAAAACTCCAGTGTTTATAGCAAATAAAAGAAGAGTAGGACTGTGTGTAAGTGGCCAAAATATTCCTGAATTAAAAAAATGAGTTTAATTTAAATAAGGATAACCTAAATGACAAACTTATCATTATGATAGGGACTAATGACTTTTTACAAGGAATTCCAACCAAATATATTATCAATGAATATAAAAGCATGATAGAAGAGTTAGTTAGTTGGAAAAAAGAATTAATTCTATTAACTTTACCACCAATACCAATACTTGCTAAAAGTGATGCTTTTCATTTTCATAAACTAAATGTGTTTAATGATTTTATAACCTCTTTGAATAATGATAAAAACATTAGAGTAATAAACATATCTAATGCATTCATGGACAGAGAATTTAAAAATAGATGTAACATGGACTTATTTGAAAGGAGATTTTCTCAAGGGGGCGCAAAAAACCTGACCTTGTTCATTTAAATAAAAAGGGATTTAATATTATTCAGAAAATAATATATGACTTTATGGAACAGATAAGATTAGCTCAAGAAAATAAAATCAAAGTAAATACTAATGAAATATTTTTACATGAGGATCTAAATAATGAACTAACAAATGAAAATAATTTTCATGAAATGCCTATTAAAGGGTTAACTCATTTCCTCCCAGAAATAAATGTAAAAATAGGTCATAAAGAATACAGATGCATAGTAGATTCAGGATCAGAGGGTACAATTATTAGTCAGGATATTTATGAAGACATAAAAAACAATGTAGATTATCAAATACCTCAGCTACCAGTTAGCAATTTACAAATAATAGGAGTTACTGGAGTTAGGTCAAAGAAAATAAATTATCAAGTACAAATAGATTTTGAAATAAATAGTCAAATAATTCCAATAACATGTCTAGTAGTGAAAGAAATTCAAGCAGGAATTATTTTAGGATGTGACTGTTTTATTGAAAAGTTAGCTAAAATAGATTTTGAAAAGAAGTGCTTAGAACTTAAAATAAATGACAAAAGATTAATAGTACCTTTTGTTCCAAGAAACAAATTAAATATGGTAAACGGACTAAGAATAATACAAGTAGGACATATTACATGTTATGAAAGTGAAAAAGAATTAAATAACATAACCAATGAATTAATAAATATTATAAATAATGACCAACCTGATAAAATATATAACTCAACACCAAATGAACAGATACACAATAACATGACAACAAATAGGAACATAATAATAAATAAAATAAACATAAATAATCAAGATGAAGTAAAACAAATGATAACGTCAGATATAATAAATAATGAAAACAACTTTGAAAAACAAATAAATACAAAAATACAAGAAATAAGTAGTGAAACTAAATTTCAAAATAAAGAACAGGTTGAAATGTTAAGAAAGGTTTTAATAAAAAATAAACAGATATTTTCAGATAATCCTGGTTGCATAAAAAACCATGTGGCAAAACTAAATGTAAAATGTGAAGTACCATTTATAGGGAAACCATATCCAGTACCCTTTAATAAAAGAAAAGCGGTTGAAGTAGAATTAGAAAGAATGTTAAAATTAGATGTAATAGAGCCATCAAGCAGTCCATATTCAAATCCTCTGGTATGTGTCATCAAAAAAGACCTAACAATACGAGCCTGTTTAGATAGCCGAAAACTAAATCAATACCTAATAGCAGATAGACAAAGCACGGAATTAACAGAGGAAATATTTCAAAAATTTATAGGAGCAAAATATTTTACAGTCTTAGATTTATCACAAGGATTCTGGCAAGTGAAGCTTGACCAAGAATCAAGAAAATATGTTGCTTTCACTTTTGGAGGAAAGAATTATCAGTTTAAAAGAGTTCCATTTGGACTTAAGGTAAGTACTGCACTCTTTACTAAGGCATTACAAAAAGTTTTAGGTAATGAATTTTCTGAATTTTTGACCCAATATGTAGATGACTTATTAATAACAAGTAATGACTCTTTTGAACAACATATAGAACACATAGATAGAGTACTAACAAAGTTAAGAGAAGGAGGTGTTACAATTAAACTTAAAAAATCAGAATTCTTAAAAAAGGAAGTTAAGTTTTTGGGATTTATTTTAAGTGAAGAGGGAATAAAAATGGATGAGGAAAAAATGGAAAAAATAAGAAACTTTAGAACTCCAAGGGGATTGAAAGAATTACAAAGTTTTTTGGGGTTATGTAACTACTATAGACAATTTCAAAAGGGTTATGCAAACCTAACTAGTAAATTTAGTCATATCCTTAGTTCTAAGAAAGCATGGAAATGGGGCCCTAAAGAAAATGAAACTTTCAATGAGATAAAAAATGCATTCTTAAAATCAGTACTTTTACATCATCCCAACTGGGAGAAACCTTTTTACATAAACACAGATGCATCTGACATTTGTGTATCAGCCATTCTTTACCAGGTAAATGACAACAATGAAGAAGAGGTAATTTATTTTGGAAGTAGGTCTTTGCTTGAGATAGAAAAATCTTACAGTGTAACAGAAAAGGAATTATTAGCAATAGTGTTTGCATGTAAAAAGTTTAGGAGTTACTTGATAGGCCATTTTGAAATAATAATTAGATCTGATCATAGAGCTTTGTCATTTCTAAAGAGCTGTAAATTAACCCATGGTCGTTTACTAAGATGGAGTCTAGTGTTACAAGAATATAATCTAACAATTCAATATGTTAAAGGAAAAGACAATATACCAGCAGACATACTCTCTAGAACAGACAACAATGACTATCAAGAGAATAAAGAAAAATATAACTTAAAGGTTTTAACAAATAAATTAAATTTAGATATACCAGATAGAGTATTTAAAAACATATTTAAAAATCTAGACAAACACCAACAAGAAGATACATTTTATGGCAGGATACTAAAGAAACTTGAAAACAACCAGGAAATAAAAATAAAAAATAATTACTTAACCTACAATGACATACTTTTTCAGAAATGCTCATTAGCGGGGGGTGAATATAGAGTATGTATCCCAAACAAGCTGTTAAAAGATTTAATAGAAAAAACTCATCTTAAATATGGACATTTAGGAGGCCATAAAATTTTTACTATATTAAAGGAATATTGCATTTTTCCAAAAAAGGAGAAAACAATAAAAAAGCAATTACAAAGTTGTGACATATGTCAGAAGGCAAAGCCATCTAATAAAAAACAGATAGGAAGTTTAAAGCCAATTATTCCTAACAAAGTCAAAGAATTAATTTCAGTGGATTTAGTAGGAGAATTACCCACTAGTAGAGGGGGGGTAAAATACATTTTTGTCATAGTAGATGTATTTTCAAAATTTGTTAAACTGTATCCAATAAAGAAGGCCAATACGAGGACACTATTAAATAAAATCATTAATGAATATATACCATTAGTAGGCGATGTAGAATCAATCCTCAGTGACCACGGTACACAATTTACAAGTACACTCTGGTACAAGACCTTACACAATAAAAACATTAAAACTATTCACAGCTCTGTATATCATCCACAGTCCAATCCAACTGAACGTGTAAATAGGGAGATAGGAAAAATATTGCGTATCTATTGTAATGAAAAACACACAGCTTGGGCAAATCTGATTGACTTTATAGAGCACTGTTTAAATCATTCTGTTCATGATATAACAGAAGAGATTCCCTTTGAAATAATGTTTGGAAAAAAGTATGATAACATAATAAATAAAATAATCCAGTTTCCAGGAAACAACAAATTTGATCATGCACATAAAACAATTCTAGTAAGAAACAAAATAAAAAATAAAGCACTCAAAAGAAAACAAAGACATGATAATAAAATAAAACCAATAACATATAAACTAGATGATCTTGTTTTAGTAAAAACACACTTTCACTCAGACTTATTAGAGAAAAAGATTAAAAAGTTTTTTCTGTTATACAAGGGACCCTATAAAGTGACAGCCATTAAAATGGAAAATGCTTATGTAGTCAATGAAATAGAAACAGGAGATATAATAGGAACATATAATGTAACACAACTTAAAAAATATATACAAAAAGAATAATTAAACCACTCCTAATATAAATAGTCAACTTTAAAACAAATAAAAAAAAAAATAAAAAATAAATAAATCACTGTATAAATGAAAGATACTTAGGAACATCAAAATAATAAATAATAAATGGCTGAAATAAGAGTATGTTAATGACAATGTGTGAAATGTAAAAACACAGGACATATAGAAATATTTTGTATAAAATTGTGTTCTTAAAGTAAAAGAAACTTGACTATATCTATATTTTAAATACAACACTGATAAAATATGCCATATATGTTAGATGAAGATGTATGAAGATGTGCTAAAATATATTATTGTCATAAACCCTGTATGTTCATATGAAAAGTGATTCAAAGAATGATGATGATTAAGGTCACTTAAAATGAAATAGGTGAAACATCTTGTAATACTTTGTGTAATAACTTGTTAATGTTGAAACAATGTTTTTATAACCTGTCAATGTTTATTCAAATAATAAGATGATATGACTCAAGGATGTAACAGATGATGTAGATGAAGTACAAAATGATACTTTGCTTTTGTAACTCTTGTATGTAAATATTGAACATGATTTTTAAAGATACATAATATGTATAATCTTGTGAAACTCATATGAGATAACACCTATGTGTGAATAAAGATGATGAGATGAGATTCATTATGATGCTATATTACTATAATGTATCTATGATGATGTAAGATGACTCAATGATGTATTTTAAATATACTATTATATGTAATTTGACAAACTTAAATGATTGACAATCATTTAAAGAATTCATAGAAGATAAGCAGCCAGTGGTTAATAGTGATACGATTCGATTCTAATTAAACCTTGCCACCTCAAAATTCAAAATTCTTTAACGCCAAGTACGCTGTTAACCACACAATGGCACAAGATATCAGTTTCAGGTGTTGGTCAGCCTTGACAACAGAGTCTAAAGACAAAAGCTTAAAGTGTTCTGCAGCATGGCAATTCCCTATTTACAAAAGTCATGTTGTAGACACCATTAGATTAATAATTTAGAATAGGACACTGAAGATGGTAGAGGAAACATTGTATATATGTAATTGTAACTTTTCTTAGTAAACTTTTAATGTCATTGATGCAAAGTAACAGAAATTACTAATTGAAATAATTAAAATGTAATTGAGGTGATGATCAGCTATATTAATATCAATAATAAATAACAAGAAATAATTAATGTAAAACTTTTTGAATATGATGATTGTAATTAACTATAAATATACTAATTTAAAACATGCAATAATAACACCAATAATAAAACAACAAGTATAAGTGAAAGTTAACACATAATAATATACAACTTGGACATTGAGAATAACTACAAATACCAAGCAACAGTAATGGATGAGAAGGAGCCAGGTTTCTATTCACAAATGGACCAAAGCAATGTACAAAGGTGTAGCCCCATGATGATTCTACGGAATACTAGGACTTTCCCACCAGAAGCACGCGCAGTGACATCAGGCCCCACTGGCGTAGCAACGACTCCATTAATACTACCCACGGTGTTATGGATCAACCATTACTCTGCTTTCGGAGCTCATCGAACAATAATTAACACCTTTAACGCAACAACATTAACTTCTTATTGGGACGTTAAGTACAAAACAAGATGGCAGAAAGTAGTCCCAAGAAGGTTCAACGGGTCATCCGGACTTTTTTGCCAGGGAAGATACATCAACTTCCCTGGCCACAACTCCCATGATCCTCCAATACCCCTAGTCCATACTTGTGACCCAGGATGCTATGGATTAACCATGAGCGGAACTCGTCGAACCATAAATGATTTTAGTTTAACAGCTACTTCTTACGGAAGCACGTGCAGTGACATGAGACCCCACTGGCGTAGCTACAACTCCATCACCAATCCAGAGGCACGTGCAGTGACATCAGACCCCACTGACGTAGCAACAATTTCTTCAATGTTCAAGAACACTGGTCCATACTTTGGAAACACGGCGTGGTAAATCCAACCATACGGAAATGCGTGCAGTGACATCAGGCCCCACTGACGTAGCAACAATCTCTTCAATGTTCAAGAACTTAGTCCATACTTGGAAAACACGGCGTGGTAAATCAACCATATGGAAGTACGTGCAGTGACATCAGGCCCCACTGACGTAACAACCACAACTCTTTTGATCCTCCAGGACGTCATGGATCAACCATGCTCGGAACTAGTCGAACCATAATCAAACTACTGACACAGCAACACTTATGATAGACGCTCGTCGGACCATAATTAACTCCACTGGCGTAGCAACAACTCCATCACCAGTCCAAAGTACGTGCAGTGACATCAGGCCCCACTGGCGTAACAACAACTTGGCAATATGTCCCAAAATAATAAATAAAAAATAAAATATTATGCAAATGTGTATGAAATAAATAATAGTAATTAATAGATAATATGTAACAAATAAATAACAAAACAAAAGTATAAATAATTTATAAATGATGAATTTTAACAATGAAAAATGACAACTGTGTTTATTGACAAATTTTTTATATAATATTCAATAATATGTGAGATATAAGTATTAATTCAAATAATAGTTTAATTATTGAAAAGAATTACAATAATTTTTTAAAATAAATTATAAAGTAATAAATAATAATAATAACTTGCATCAATGACAAAGAATTATGTAATGTATCTGTTGTTTATAAAAAATGTATAATACAAATTGTTCTTGTATTAACATCGGATTTGATAACCTATTGATGTTAATCAATACTTGTATATAATTTGATGATATATGTATCATGTATTTCTGATACACAATGTATTGTCTTGTTTGATAACTTTGATTCAGGACTGATGAATTTCATTCCAAATAAATAATAAATATAGTCCAATGACTTATTGAGTTTAAATATAATGATGTATCAATTTAAGAATGTATTAAGTAATTTAATGACTAGTTAATAACTATGAATGTACTTGAAAATTGTTTGTGATTAATAGCTGACTTGATAATGTAAAGACTTGTTTAATGTATAATGATTGTTGTGAGAATGAAAAGGATTGATAATGGATTTTTGAAAAGTTAAAGACGGATTAAAGATTTGAATATGGATAATTGCATTTAAAGACGGATTAAGGATTGAAATAGGGTATAGAAATTTAAAAATGGGTAATGGATTGATAATAGGTTACAGTATAAAAAGAAGGCTTAAAGAAATGAAATAGGTCGCAGCATCAAAAGAAGGTTTTAAGGGTTGAATACGGATAATGGTACTTAAAGAAGGATAAAGGGATGAAACAGGATTTTAGTATTTAAAGAAGGGTTAATGGATTGATAACAGGTTACGGAATTTAAAGATGGCTTAAAGGGATGAGGATTTATTTGAGGGATTTAGTAGGGTGTTGATAAAATAAATGATTGATGAATTGTTGAGTTAATGAATGATAACTCCTCTAAGAAGTGATGAATTATATGAGAAGTGTTTGCAATTAGTAGTCAGATGATTCTGATAATGATGCTGGAAAAATGATAATTGTAAACAAGTTAAGGATTAATCAATTTTTGAATAATGAATTAATGATTGTTGATTTGTATTTTATTGATATTGACACATAACCTATGTATTGTATTTGATAATTTCATGTTACAAATCATTGATGGTAACTGGAAACTTGTATAATTTTAAATGATGTATAATAGTTAATTGATGATATGGAATTTATGAAGTACTACTTTTGACTTGTGAATTTTGATTTGTAGATCATTGTTTTTGATTCATGAATATATGTAGATGAATGAATGTTTCATTGTTAATTTATAATTTTTGAATCTTACTAACGATTTAAATAATTTGTTAATAAATACTGATCATTTAGTATTTAAAAGGGAATTATAATTCAGTGAGTTATTAATTTTAACAAATATTTGCATTTAATTTAAGGATGTGTCGACATTTAAGGTATGAATTTCAAGGTGTAATGTATAGCTTTGTTTGGCAATTTTTAATTTATGATTGATGAAGTTTTTAATTGACAACTTGTAATGATTAAAAATATTCTAAAATTTTTGTTAACAATTATATATGATGAAATACTGTTAAAATTTTAATTCATAAATTGTTGAATTGTTAATTAACAATTTTGATTTGTTGAATTGTTGTCAGATGACTGTAAATTTTAAATAATTGACTTTTGATTGATAACTTTGCAACTTATTAAATGATAATGCATTGATTTGCATAGATGATGTAAATAATTTTGTTGAATAAGATTGTTCATTTTAGACTTAATTTCTTACATGAAATTTAATATGTAACTTAATATTGAGTTGTATGTTAGTTGATAGTTTCATTTCATACTAGATATAGTAAACGTAAAACTAAAACTTATCTGAGGAACAATCGACAATTAGGCGAATCGTGTTTAAAATCAAGATTTTTTGACTCGTGTTACTCACACATCGCAAAAAATCGGGGGGTAATGTAACAGGTCCACCAAATTGATAGGTAAATTAATTAAAATAAATAAATAATAAAATTATTGTATATAAGGAAAAGGATATATTTAATTTGAAGAAATAAAGAAGGTCAAAACTATGTTAGAGAATTGTCGTGAGAAAGACGCCAGTTGGGTAGACGTGGAGACAGAAATATGTCCCCTCAAACAAAACCCTTTGTTCGAAACAGGATGGGTGGGCTTGTTCCAAGAATTATCAAAACATATGGGAATGTCTGAGACATAACAGTCAACAAAGATAAAACGGAGTTGGCGTGGGACAGGACTCGGCGGGTCGGTTAGAACGTTCCATAGGCCACACCCCGGATCTGGCGCAGTACAACGACGCAAGAGTCAAGCTTTTAAGGGAACCAATCAGAACGGGACATGTAATTCCAAAAATGCCCGTAGAGTGCAGCACAGTACGGGGAGAACAGTATACGATATGGGTCTGCTACCTCGTGGCAAAACCGGAAGGACCGATAGTCTTGAACCCAGAGGGGAATAATACCGGAAAAGAAAGTAAAAGTGGGGGACTTGAACTCAACGCTTTAGAGATGTTCCTCGCCCAGTTGGAAAAACGAGACACCACCAGACAGGTCGTCCCACAGCAACACCATCGGCTCCAGGTTACGTCTACCGGAGAAAGTGTTTAAAATATTTGTGCGTTTTCATATATTAAATAACAGTCATTTTTTAACAATTAATTATCAGATCAATTTAATTTGCGTAGTTTTGAGCAAACGACGGGACGTAAAACGGACATGATCTTCAGCCAAAAACTCTGCCTCCTCAGATAAGCATACAATAAATAGTTTATAAGGAATAATTAATGTTTTTTATCAGTTTGATTAAAGTTAAAAATTCATATTAAAAATTTTGTTTTTGTAAAGCAAATTGAATTAATTATAACACTTTATGTTATAACCAAATAATGATTTTATTTTTTGTGGAAAACATGTAATTAAAATGATTTTATAAAGACTATACTGTCTTGATTTATTGTACTACATAGATCCACCGATTTACCCGATATTAGACCCTGAGAAAGAAAAAAGAGATCTCATAAAAAGAATTTAAAGAAAATTTAATTTATTAAATAATTTAATTGAATAAATTAAGTAAAAGTAATTAATGTAACGACCATTTAAAGGAGAAATGTTACAAGGAATGTCTTGTTATCTTGTAAACATAAGGGCTTTGCCTATGGTAGGCTAACTGTTCAATCTGATTGTAGCTGTGTCAGATAAATAATAAGGAATGTTTACTTGTCTTGTAAACGGAGGGGCTTTAAGCACTCGTTAACTAGTCAATCTGATTGTAGCTGTGTCAGATAAATATTAAGGAATGTTTACTTGTCTTGTAAACGGAGGGGCTTTAAGCACTCGTTAACTAGTCAATCTGATTGTAGCTGTGTCAGATAAATATTAAGGAATGTTTACTTGTCTTGTAAACGGAGGGGCTTTAAGCACTCGTTAACTTGTCAATCTGATTGTAGCTGTGTCAGATAAATATTAAGGAATGTTTACTTGTCTTGTAAACGGAGGGGCTTTAAGCACTCTTTAACTAGTCCATCTGATTGTAGCTGTGTCAGACAAATAATAAGGAATGTTTACTTGTCTTGTAAACGGAGGGGCTTTAAGCACTCTTTAACTAGTCCATCTGATTGTAGCTGTGTCAGACAAATATTGAGGAATGTTTACTTGTCTTGTAAACGGAGGGGCTTTAAGCACTCTTTAACTAGTCCATCTGATTGTAGCTGTGTCAGACAAATATTAAGGAATGTTTACTTGTCTTGTAAACGGAGGGGCTTTAAGCACTCTTTAACTAGTCCATCTGATTGTAGCTGTGTCAGACAAATATTAAGGAATGTTTACTTGTCTTGTAAACGGAGGGGCTTTAAGCACTCTTTAACTAGTCCATCTGATTGTAGCTGTGTCAGACAAATATTAAGGAATGTTTACTTGTCTTGTAAACGGAGGGGCTTTAAGCACTCTTTAGCTAGTCCATCTGATTGTAGCTGTGTCAGACAAATATTAAGGAATGTTTACTTGTCTTGTAAACGGAGGGGCTTTAAGCACTCTTTAACTAGTCCATCTGATTGTAGCTGTGTCAGACAAATATTAAGGAATGTTTACTTGTCTTGTAAACGGAGGGGCTTTAAGCACTCTTTAACTAGTCCATCTGATTGTAGCTGTGTCAGACAAATATTAAGGAATGTTTACTTGTCTTGTAAACGGAGGGGCTTTAAGCACTCTTTAACTAGTCCATCTGATTGTAGCTGTGTCAGACAAATATTAAGGAATGTTTACTTGTCTTGTAAACGGAGGGGCTTTAAGCACTCTTTAACTAGTCCATCTGATTGTAGCTGTGTCAGACAAATATTAAGGAATGTTTACTTGTCTTGTAAACGGAGGGGCTTTAAGCACTCTTTAACTAGTCCATCTGATTGTAGCTGAGTCAGACAAATATTAAGGAATGTTTACTTGTCTTGTAAACGGAGGGGCTTTAAGCACTCTTTAACTAGTCCATCTGATTGTAGCTGTGTCAGACAAATATTAAGGAATGTTTATTTGTCTTGTAAACGGAGGGGCTTTAAGCACTCTTTAACTAGTCCATCTGATTGTAGCTGTGTCAGACAAATATTAAGGAATGTTTACTTGTCTTGTAAACGGAAGGGCTTTAAGCACTCTTTAACTAGTCCATCTGATTGTAGCTGTGTCAGACAAATATTAAGGAATGTTTATTTGTCTTGTAAACGGAGGGGCTTTAAGCACTCTTTAACTAGTCCATCTGATTGTAGCTGAGTCAGACAAATATTAATTAATGTCTTGTTATCTTGTAAGCAGAAGGGTGCCTATGGTAGGCTAACTGTTCAATCTGATTATAGCTGTACATTCTGGCTGGAATGGAGTCAGTTAATATTTTACAATGAACCAAACATCATTAAGCGAGTTGATCACCAAACATCATTGATACAAATCTAGTATCAGCTTTATACCCTCGAAAGCAGACTTATTTGCTAAAAATGTTCTATATATTCCTTTTTGTTTCACAGTGTAGGCTTAACTGAAGAATTATAATAGTATGCAGTTAAATTAAAACATGTTTTGTACAAATTCGTACATAAATATAAATAAAAGATAATTTTGATGGGTATATGATTAAAATTTAGAAACAAAATAGTTTTATTCGTGTAAAAGGCATGCAGTTAAATAATGCAACACTTTACATTTTCTGGGCCATATATGTTTATAAGCTAGGAGTACATTGTCACTAACGTTGCTTAAACAAACGTTGCACGTAGTAACAATAGATCAAGGATCATACTATAATGTACCCCTGCTGTTGTTAAATTACATAAACATGAACAAAAAGCCTATAAAATAACTTAAAGAGTGATCATTTTACAGAAAGCCGATAATAGTCAACACTAAATATATGGAACTAGTCTGCTTTGGTGCAGTAAATGATGTTAATATATAAACAGTTAATATATCTAATAATGCACTGGGTATATTACCTCTTTTAACATCCAATCCATTTGTTTTAATTATCAAATAAAAGATTAATGTAGTAAGTTAGTCACATTTTCAATACATAAACCGGTCTGACTAAAAATCGTTCTTTAAACCACGCATTTTATTTTATTAATTTTTTTATAATTGTGTTAAACGTGGGCCCAAATGTAATGATTGGCTTTATCACATTGTGCATAAAGATAAGTTGCTACCTCCTCCTCCCCAACCTCCTTGGTTACGTAGTCTGGACCATGACAGGACGAGTGTCTACCCAATAAAGGGATGGGTGGTATCGAGTGGCCCAAATGTAATGATTGGCTTTAACACAGGGGGCAAACACTTAATGACATAAGTTGCTACCTCCCCCTCCCCAACCTCCTTGGTTACGTAGTCTGGACCATGACAGGACGAGTGTCTAGGCGATAAAGGGATGGGTGGTATCGGGTGGCCCAAATGTAATGATTGGCTTTAACACAGGGGCCAAACACTTAATGTCATAAGTTGCTACCTCCCCCTCCCCAACCTCCTTGGTTACGTAGTCTGTACCATGACAAGACGAGAGCCTACCCAATAAAGGATAGGTGGTATCGGGTGGCCCAAATGTAATGATTGGCTTTAACACAGGGGGCAAACACTTAATGACATAAGTTGCTACCTCCCCCTCCCCAACCTCCTTGGTTACATAGTCTGGACCATGACAGGACGAGAGCCTAGGCGATAAAGGGATAGGTGGTATCGAGTGGCCCAAATGTAATGATTGGCTTTATCACATTGGGCAAACACTTAATGTCATAAGTTGCTACCTCCCCCTCTCCTTCCCCAACCTCCTTGGGTATACACAGTCTGTACCATGACAGAACGAGTGTCAAGGCGATAAAGGGATGGGTGGTATCGGGTGGCCCAAATGTAATGATTGGCTTTAACACATTGGGCACACTTAATGAGATAAGTTGCTACCTTCCCCTCCCCAACCTCCTTGGTTACGTAGTCTGTACCATGACAAGACGAGAGCCTACCCAATAAAAGATGGGTGGTATCGGGTGGCCCAAATGTAATGATTGGCTTTAACACAGGGGCCAAACACTTAATGTCATAAGTTGCTACCTCCCCCTCCCCAACCTCCTTGGTTACGTAGTCTGTACCATGACAAGACGAGAGCCTACCCAATAAAAGATGGGTGGTATCGGGTGGCCCAAATGTAATGATTGGCTTTAACACAGGGGCCAAACACTTAATGTCATAAGTTGCTACCTCCCCCTCCCCAACCTCCTTGGTTACGTAGTCTGTACCATGACAAGACGAGAGCCTACCCAATAAAGGATAGGTGGTATCGGGTGGCCCAAATGTAATGATTGGCTTTAACACAGGGGCCAAACACTTAATGTCATAAGTTGCTACCTCCCCCTCCCCAACCTCCTTGGTTACGTAGTCTGTACCATGACAAGACGAGAGCCTACCCAATAAAGGGATGGGTGGTATCGGGTGGCCCAAATGTAATGATTGGCTTTATCACATTGGGCACACTTAATGAGATAAGTTGCTACCTCCCCCTCCCCAACCTCCTTGGTTACGTAGTCTGTACCATGACAAGACGAGAGCCTAGGCGATAAAGGGATGGGTGGTATCGGGTGGCCCTAATGTAATGATTGGCTTTATCACATTGGGCACACTTAATGAGATAAGTTGCTACCTCCCCCTCCCCAACCTCCTTGGTTACGTAGTCTGTACCATGACAAGACGAGAGCCTAGGCGATAAAGGGATGGGTGGTATCGGGTGGCCCAAATGTAATGATTGGCTTTAACACAGGGGGCAAACACTTAATGAGATAAGTTGCTACCTCCCCCTCCCCAACCTCCTTGGTTACGTAGTCTGTACCATGACAAGACGAGAGCCTAGGCGATAAAGGGATGTGTGGTATCGGGTGGCCCAAATGTAATGATTGGCTTTATCACATTGGGCACACTTAATGAGATAAGTTGCTACCTTCCCCTCCCCAACCTCCTTGGTTACGTAGTCTGGACCATGACAAGACGAGAGCCTACGCGATAAAGGGATGGGTGGTATCGGGTGGCCCTAATGTAATGATTGGCTTTATCACATTGGGCACACTTAATGAGATAAGTTGCTACCTCCCCCTCCCCAACCTCCTTGGTTACGTAGTCTGGACCATGACAGGACGAGTGTCTAGGCGATAAAGGGATGGGTGGTATCGGGTGGCCCAAATGTAATGATTGGCTTTAACACAGGGGGCAAACACTTAATGAGATAAGTTGCTACCTCCCCCTCCCCAACCTCCTTGGTTACGTAGTCTGGACCATGACAGGACGAGTGTCTAGGCGATAAAGGGATAGGTGGTATCGGGTGGCCCAACTTAATGAGATAAGTTGCTACCTCCCCCTCTCCCTCCCCAACCTCCTTGGTTACGTAGTCTGTACCATGACAAGACGAGAGCCTAGGCGATAAAGGGATGGGTGGTATCGGGTGGCCCAAATATAATGATTGGCTTTAACACAGGGGGCAAACACTTAATGAGATAAGTTGCTACCTCCCCCTCCCCAACCTCATTGGTTACGTAGTCTGGACCATGACAGGACGAGTGTCTAGGCGATAAAGGGATGGGTGGTATCGGGTGGCCCAAATGTAATGATTGGCTTTAACACAGGGGCCAAACACTTAATGTCATAAGTTGCTACCTCCCCCTCCCCAACCTCCTTGGTTACGTAGTCTGTACCATGACAAGACGAGAGCCTACCCAATAAAGGATAGGTGGTATCGGGTGGCCCAAATGTAATGATTGGCTTTAACACAGGGGGCAAACACTTAATGACATAAGTTGCTACCTCCCCCTCCCCAACCTCCTTGGTTACCTAGTCTGTACCATGAAAGGACGAGTGTCTAGGCGATAAAGGGATAGGTGGTAAGGTGCC